>KQ999308.1:307212-334010 GCA_001598015.1 Dorcoceras hygrometricum | reverse complement strand
GAGGTCGCGCAACGCGTCCAGCCAACGTCGCTTCGTCCGGCCAGCAGGCTCCACGAGTCGCGCGGCGTCGCAGAACAAGTGCGCGCTTCGTCGCGCAACGGGCGCTCTACCAACGTCGACCAGCGCTTCCAGCATCGGCCATCGTCGCGCGAGGGAGCTGCGCAAAGATTGTGCATCATCGTCCAGCCTCATGCGCAACGGTTGCGCGTCGTGCAGCGCCACTTCCAGCCGCCATGCGCGGCCAGCGTGCATGGTTGTCGCGCGCGCAAGTGCGCGCGGTGGGAAGGAAGGGCGCCGCCGCATGAGGCGGTGGCGTGGACGGAAATTCAAGGAATTTCGATGATCCAATCTGAAATTTGAGACATTAGATACAATTATGGCAATTCGTATGATCAGATCCGAAAAACACTGGCTCTGATACCACTGTTGGGGATCCGGATCCGCCCCCCGGCGAGGCAGCGAAAGAACAAGAATTAACAGCCGGGAGACGATCAATACGAAAAATTCAATAACAGTTATCGACATTCATAGGGGGTTCAAAACCACTACCTTGCTGGCACTTGTGCCTGGCTCCAACCGTAGTTACAATAACGTCGGCTCTTCTCGGTAGATTGCGGTAGAAATCTCCAATCCGGTCCACGACCAGAAACGAGACTCCTTCGTCAGCCTGCACTAGAAGGACTGACGAGATCAGCACGAACGGATTCTCCTCGTCGAATTGGCCGGAAACAATTTTCCGGCGAGGAAGAGACGGCGGCGGTGGCGGCGCGTGGAGGCGGCGGCGGCGGCGCTTTTAGAGAGGAGAGGCGGAGGTTTGCACTATTAGGGTTAGGTTGTGTAATGTCGTGTGTACAATGAAGTTATTAAGTCTAATTAAATAGACTTAATGATGGACTTGGACCGGCCCAACGGGCCCGGGTCCAAATGACGATATCCATCGCTGCGACTTCATCGTAGCTCCGATCGCCGATCAGATCTGACCGATCGACTCAGTTTCTAAAACTGAATGTTATGATGTGAAAAACAATTTTTTAGATCATCTAACCCTAAATTGCAGAATGATCGTTTTGCCCCTCAACAGCGGGAAACCCCGGTTTGACCCCTGTTGACTTTTAGGAAGTCGAACTCCCCAAAATCCTCTTCTCGTGCTCAACACATTGAGCTGAGTATCCGTGTGGGAATCTGGAATCTAGTACTTGTGTGACTCTCAATGGTTCAGGGATACAGCTAGCCATGGGCCCACAACCATTGTGGCTCCGGAATCACAATTCCGGACTTGCCCATCGGATCATGGTAAAGCGTCTAGCAACATCGCCCCATGATCCCCTAGGTATCACTGATAGTGCCTGCAAGAACCAGTTGGTCGTGGTTAGCGTACAGTACGGTCCTTTCAATCCATATATCCCGATCAGATCAACGACCATTGGTAAATCGAGAGTCGCTATAGATCCGATAGCTATGCATACATCTTGGAGATCGAATAGTGACATCGCGAGTGTAACTAGGTAAACACATTTACCTAAAACACTTCTAGTACTCTGGCCAGAGATTTATACACTACGGGGTCGGGTCTCACCCAATCCCGACGCCTTATGACCCCAAGTGAGTCGGCAAACGGGTCAAAGTGAGATGCCTATCATGTAGAGTTGACGTTTCGTGCCTATCATGTAGAGTCTAAATGACGTTTCGAGTCGTGAGGACTAATCAGTACAACCAAGACCTCGGACTTATCCACTCGACAAATGGTAACCACTTGGAAAGTCCGAACGAGGGTAGTTCGATAGATCACCAGGTCACTATCTATCTGCATGCTCAGAACATCACAATGTTCCCTACCAATGAAACATGGTACTTCGCATCGCAGATACTAGTCTCGAACTCGGGCGGCCTTATCCTCATTTTGACGGCTCAATCGACTAGGAACATGTTCAGAATGCACAGCGACTATTAGATGTGTTTCATGATAGCCGTCATACCCACTATCACATCTAACATACGCTTTAGTGTATTCTAGGTCTTTAGTCAACGCAATTGTAAATCATTACACACATAATGAAAGTAAAGAACGCCATATAAAAGAATGAGAATATCATATAAAAGACTGTTTCATACAAGAGTCTATAAACCCACACGCCACAAGTTGGCTAGTTGGGCATCTACTCTAACACATCAATGATACCGAGGGGATCATGAGGCGATGTTGCTAGATACTTTACCATGGTCCGATGGATAAGTCCAAAAATGTATTTTCAGAGTCACAAGGAGTTATGAGCCTACATCTTGCTGTATCCTTGAAAACCATTGAGGGTCACACAAATACTGGTTTCTCAATTTTCGTACGAAAATGGTATTCAAAGTATTGAGTATAGTAGGAGGAAGGTTGGGAGTTTGACTTCCAAAATTAGCTAAGGGAATAGAACTTCCATATTTAGCTAATAGGAGTAAACTTTCCATAAAAATAATTAGTGGTCTGAAAATTTTATTTTGCATCATAATGATCAATTTTGTAAACTGAGCACATCGGTGATATCTGATCATCGATCGGAATTATGGTGAGACCATACTCAAGGAAGTCGAAACGAATGTTTCCTGTTTGACGTGAATCGAATGTTCACTGTTTTAGTTGAACCGAATGTTCATTGTTTGAGTTGAACCGAATGTTCTCTATTGTCTCCAACTCAAACTCTATCCCTTACCTATAAATATAGCAATGAGGAGACCCTTTCAAAAACACTTGATTATTGTACCAAGTTGTGTTGACAAATCTTCCCTCCCCTCCCCTCCACTCTCGGTCTCCTCCCGTCGTCGTCGTTTCTAGTCGACGTCACCGCCACCGCCCGCCTCTTGACCCCGTTCCGCCCATCTTAGCAAGGAAAATCAGTTCGTGACAATTCGCTGTGCTTTCTAGTGCAAGGCAGTGAAGGAATTTGGAAACTGATTGTGCACCGGATTAGGCGAACAATAAGAGATTCAAATGTTGAAGTTCTATTGCCACGTACAATCTAAATAGTCAGAGCCGTGAACGAAGTCGCCAAAGGTTAATATCTCTAAACATCCTATGCATGTTTAGTATTGATTTTATTCGCGTATGAGCATTCCAGGGCACAATAAAATTTAAAACTTCCGCTATGCCCCTCGAGCATTATCCGGACCCGTCGCTGCGCCAACATTATCCTACTTTCAACCCTATCCCTAGCAGATGTAGTATTACTCGTTAAGATCTGGCATCACACTTTTACAACCCACATGGCCAATCAGATCAAGCGACGCAATGTCAGCAGCTTGACGTACGAGAACTTCCCAAGAGCTCACCCATCCCAGTACACTCTCACCCATACACCTCTAACTCAACACTAGGTTTTAATTATCCATATACTTATGTTAATTATTAAAATTATTAATCTTGGCGAAGAGGAGGAATTTTGTTGGATCTGTAAAACAGATCACGTCTGAATTTTGATCAACACAAAACTTGTTCGTATGTTTTTAACAGCTTAATCAACTATGCAGCTTCCCCTCATAATCAGAGCAGCCTAGAAGCAACCTGGTGAAGGACAAACCAGCTCAGATTGAAAAAAACCGGATCACGGAATTTGGTTAAGCTGGATGCTTATGAGACAAATGTGTTTATGTAACGCCTAGAAATTCCTGACTACGTAGAAATAATTGCATGACTAGGGAGGAAAATATTTTTAAATGATTATATGTCATTTTATATGATTTATTTATGATCTTATGCTGCATGGTATGCATGTGTTGATTTTCAGCCTGCTTGAGTTACAGACGCGTGGACGAGATTAGGGCCGACCGGAATGAAAATGATTTGAGATTATTAAGTTATGGGATTTTTAATAATGAAATATTTTTATTCTAAGCAACAATTTCTGAAAATTTGAGTTTTCTGACTATTTTGGAGGGGAACCCGTTTTTCGCCTATATGGGCTGTTTTATTGAGTTTTAAGGTGTTTTAAAAGATGAGGAGGCCTAGATTTCGAAAATATTTAATCTTTAAAGTCCATTATAAGTTTTAAGTACCTTTTTAATTAAATAGAGGGGCTAACATGTCTTTTTCCATCTCCTTCACTTAATTAAACCCTTAGTGGTCGGATTTGTCACATGTATTTTCTTAAACACTACACTTTAATCAAACCTAGAATCCCTAAAGCATTATCAGCCACCTCCTCCTTACCTTCACACTCAAACTTTCTAAAATATTCATCCATGGTGAAGCTTGGCTATCCAAAGCCGGTTGTGCCCCGATCTCGCGTCTACAACGTCGGTACCTCGCAGATCTACCTCCTTTAAAATCAGGCATGTGATATCATCTCTTTTTCTCGCCATTTAAATCATATTAATCTTTTTTATGAAAATATGCATGAATTTTATGTGAATATCTCAGATCTATACACCTTTGTTCATGATCCATGCACAACTCATGTAGCACCATGACTTTTTTCGATTTTCTTTGCATGACTTCGGTCGAGGGGCTGCTTAAGGGATCATGGATCGATATTAGGAGGTTCATGGGAGTCCTAGAGGGCTAGGATTGGTCCAAATATTGGAGATAGTCGTCGAACCGGTGGCTAGAAATCAAACACCGCGCGCTGTGTGTTTTCTGCACAGCGCGGTGCGCCACCTTCCCATCAGGGGCTGCTTAAGGGATCATGGATCGATATTAGGAGGTTCATGGGAGTCCTAGAGGGCTAGGATTGGTCCAAATATTGGAGATAGTCGTCGAACCGGTGGCTAGAAATCAAACACCGCGCGCTGTGTGTTTTCTGCACAGCGCGGTGCGCCACCTTCCCATCGGTCGTACGCCTTGTGTGGTCCACGAAAGGGTCCATGGCTGGTACCGTTGGAACCGAATGGACCTGGGGGTGGTCCAGCTGGAGGTGCTCCGGCCAATGGTGGCCGGATCAGGGATTTCAAATGGGAAGAACAGCCGCTGGTCGCGGCTGCGCGCTTGCTGGTGTGTGTGTGTTCGGTTGAGGGTTTTGTTTCGAGTGGTTCGGTTCTATTGAACCGGTGGTTTCGGTTGGACCGGATCGGTTCTTTGAGTCTCGAGTCAAATGTTTTAAAAATCGATCCAAGTTATTTTAATTAGGGACATGTTATTTTAATTTTAATTCAAATGTCCAATTTTAAAGAAAATAGCCAGATGTTAAGAATTGAGTCAAACTTTTAAATTTATGTGTATTTTGAAATTTTAAGTCAAAATTAGGACCTTTGGAGTTTTAATGAAGTCAAAATCGATTTTTGGGATTTTAGTTTGGTCAAATCGGTCTTTTGGTCAAAATTTGCTTTGGAGTCAAAATTGATTTAGATTGATTTTAAAAGTCAAAATTGATTTTAATAAGTACAAATTGATTTTAATAAGTCAAAATTGAGTTTAATTAGTCACATTTATCCTTGATTTTAAGAAGTCAAAATTTAAAGAAAATAGGAAAAAATTTTAAAAAAGGGTGAACATTCGTTTATTCGACTAAGTTATGAGTGGTATTTAGTCTAGAAGTAGTGGGTCAGGCTCCTGAACCAATCCTTGACCGAAGTATAAAAATGTAGAAGTCCGTAAGTGTATATTTAATTATATATGTAGTATTCTATGTACGTTAATATTTTAAAGAAATGATTAAATATACAATGACGGACTAAGATTTTAAATTGCATGATTTTTAAGAAATGCACGCATCATGAGATTTTATGAAAGGATCAGGCATGTCTCTTTTAAGATAAACCCGAGGGATTTAAGTGATGTGACAAAGTTTAATGATGGGAACTAGTCGGGTAGCTGGGCCCGAGGATCCCCTGTTTTAATGTATGATTATGAGCCTATGGATCCATGTGATCACAAAATGGTGAAGTGGCAATCATAAAGGTGTGACATATAGGGATCCCGGCTCGAGGTCGGGTGAATCACATCGCCACGTACGTTGGTTATTTCGACTGATCAGTCATAGGACCGCTCACATTCACTGATACGACTCATAAATTTTTCATGTTATGTTATTTGCTCGAGGTCGGGTGAATCACATCGCCACGTACGTTGGTTATTTCGACTGATCAGTCATAGGACCGCTCACATTCACTGATACGACTCATAAATTTTTCATGTTATGTTATTTCATGCCTTATGCATGTTTATGTTACGTATGAACGATATGAAATGTATGAAACAATGTTTTAAGATCATGCACGCATTCATGTTTTAACGTTATTTTACTACAAGTATGTGCCTACATGCGATTTTATTAGTATGTACTTTGTTATGATATACAATAGAGAATGTTGAGCCTCTAGGCTCACTAGGTTTAAATGGTGCAGGTGATGACCCTGCTGATGAGTATATCCCGACTGGCGGTGAGGACCTCTGAGCACCCGCTGCAGCAGTACCCCGTGACCGTCTTTATGTTTCAGTTCTGTCATGATACATTTTTCAGATGTAGGTTTTAAACATGTTCATTTTCAGTACTTTTATGCAGTTATCTTTTTACAGTACGGATGGTTTTATGACTTAAAATAATTACTTATTTCTATTTCAAGTTTTCTTGAGAAAATGATTTAGAATTGTTTTAAAAAGGGAACGAGCCATACCTTGTGAGACCTGATTTTGTATTAAGGATTAATTGTTGGAATTAATCGGCTGATTAAGAGATGCTGTGGTTTAGATCTCTGTTTTGAGGTTTGAGTTGCATTTTTGGGTTCCATTTCGTGTGTTGAACAATTCTGGATGCTTTCGTGTTTTTGGGTTTGAGGGCAAAAGCTGGTTTGTGAGCCAGCAGCTGGTCGGTGGCGAAAACCAGTCGAAGCGCGTTTTGTAATGCAGCAGATGCGTTAGTGAATTGTGTTGTGGTCGCTGGTGAAGAGACCAGTCGAGGAACCAGTCGAGAGTTTAGTAGCGTGTTTTGTGTTGAGCGCTATACGTCGTCGTTTGGGGTATTGCGACTGGTACCAGCTGCGAGGAGTTGTTGCGTCTGGATGAGTATGCGATGCGTCGTCGTTTTGGTTTAGCGTGGTTTGGGGTTTCAGCAGCTAGTTTCTTTGCATCTGCTGGTTAATTGTGCCTGCTGGTTTGGGAGATTTATGGTGTCGACTGGTTTTTGTCGGTGGACAATTATTTGAATTGGTTCCAGTCGTTGCTAGTGCTATTTATAGGAAGACTTGGTCTTCAAATTCGATACCAGATTCTATACTTAGAATATTTTCCAGCCTTTCGTTCTCTGTTTTCTCAAACCCTCGTTACTGTTCACCGTGAGCTATTCCGGTGAATTCCCGGCGTTTCCGGTGGTTGTTTTGCTCGTGTGAGGTAGCGTTGGACTCCTCTCGAGAAGCTCTATCATCCTACACCATTTTTGGAAGCTTCGTGGGTTGGATTGAAAGCGCGAAGTTGCTGTTCTTGCGTGTGATTTCATCGTTGCAGGTAGCTTTTCGATCTAGCTTTGAGATCTTGTTCTGGGTCTTGTTTTAAGCTTCCTGTGAGTTGTTTTGGGTTAGGTTGAGCGCTGGTTTTAGTGTTTAAATTCCAGCCGTGAGCCCTTGAGAAGTTGGCCGTGAGAATTGTTAGGTTGGCCGTGAGTTTGGTTAATTGCCCTGAAATCTGTGTGTTGTGTATCTTGGCAGATTTGTGCAGGCAGTGAGTTGCTTCGTTCTTTGAGGAAATTAAGGTACGGGTTGAGCTTGTAATTTCAGCAAGGTGACAGCTTGGATGAATTGTTAGATGGCTATCTGTTGGCTGCCCTGTTTTGTTGCCTGTTGAGGCTGTGGTTTGGGTTTGCCGTGTGTTATATGGTGTATGTTGCTGGTTTTGTTATTGTTGCGCATATGTTGATATGCTTGTTGTTGTCCAGCATGTGCATACACGCATTTTCATCTTTCTTTAGCCATCGTTGCTTCGTTGTTGTTCTGTTTTCTTATCAGGTTCGAGGGCGAGCGGCAATACCGCACTCTCATTTTCCCTGCTGGTTTTGTTAGTCTCTATGCTCCGAGTGGCTAACTACCACAGTGCATAGGTAGGACAACAGCAGGGAAGTTGTTGTTACATCTGGTATTCGGGTGTGTGTCTGGGCGAGTGGTTAGCTACCACACTTGGAACACACCCAGTGGCCACCATTTGTTGCAGATTCAGTTGAGCTATGCATTGATTCTTTGACGTCCATTCTCGGTTGGAGTCATCAGTTGTTGTCCAGCATATCATGCATAGCATCTACCTTTTATTCTTGCTGTTATTTGCTGTTTTATAGTTGCTCTCCGTACTGGGGTTTGACCCCATGTCCCTCCGGGGCTTGGTTTGTTTCCGTGTTTGTGCTTTTGCAGGAAACCCAGGTAATACAGCTGGTCGTGGTTTTAACCCAGCTGGTGGTGCCCCGGGAGGTGGCTAGTGTGTCCCAGTTGCATATAGCATACGTATATTATGTATCAGTGTTATGCCAGGGGATGCCCTGTGCTTTGTCCTTGTATCCAGTGTTTGGAGTCTGATACATGTTTTCTTTGTACTGTATGCTATTATTTGTTGGCAGGTCGCCTTGTTGGTTTTAAACTGGAATCTTATTTTGAGTATCGCATTATTTTAACTTATATCGTTTTAACCGTCGGGCCTAAAAGCGAAAATTTTACCCACTTTTTGATAGCTTCCGCATGTGTTTATCTGTTGTGAGCACGAGGCCTGACATACCTTAAGTATGTTTTTCCGCACAATTTTAAAAAAAAATTCTAGAGTCTGGTTCGTTTTAGTTGGTATCAGAGCGGTGGTTCTGGTGGGGTACTTGCCTGCTGCGTGGAGCTCAGAAGTCGTACTACCAGTCTGTGAGTTTTACTATTTTATGATTTATGTTTATGATTGCATGTGCATGTGTTTTAGTTATGCATGAGTTTTTGGCCTTAGAGTTTTAAAACTAGATGCTTAGTCACGCACTTAGATTTACGTGATAAGGTTTTGGTGTATTAGTATGCCCCCCAGACGTGCTAGAGATCAGCAGGATGATGATGCACCTCCTCCTCACCCACCTCCTCAGATGACGCCGTCTGAGAGGGCTAACGTGGACATGTTAGCCGGGATCACCAGGATCCTAGAGAGACAGTCGAAGCGTTCGGGGAAGCCTCACAAGGAGGATGTGGCTGAGAGGTTCCGCAAAGAGGGACGCAAGGAGTTTGTCGGGACTACAGATTCGCTAGCTACCGAGTAGATCACTGCTAGGAGATTCGATGTCTTAGGTTACTGGATTGATATAAGTGAGAACTGTTAGACCTTCTAGGTCTTGCCTCGAGAACTTAGATGGATAGGACTAGCGAACTTAGAAATGCCTTAGGTTTCTAATATGCCTTTTTGGGATTTAGTATGACCGTAAACGCGTACCTGTGTGACGTTTCTATTTTAGGCGAGATTCGTGGGCTGGGTGTCACTACACTCGCCTTTCTAGACTCAGGGGCGACCCACTCGTTTATTTCGAGTGCATTCACACAGAGGATGGGTATTGTTCCAGAGAGCATGGGGGTAGCTCTCGCCGTGACGGTTCCTTCAGGAGAGGAGTCGACGACGACCAGCGTCGTTCAAGGTCTGACGATGACGTTTCAGGATTGCGCAGTCAGAGCGGATTTGATCGTTTTGCGGATGACAGGATTCGACCTCATCCTAGGCATGGATTGGATGACAGAGTTTGGAGCAGTGATTGACTTTCAGCGAGGACAGTGTCTATCAGACCGCCAGGGCAGGAGGCTTTCTTATTTGAGGCAGCTAGGAGGCCGCGGAAGCCCATATTTGTATCTTTTCTTCAGGCAAGGAAGCTAGTTGAGCACGGATGTCAGGCATTCTTGGCCAGCGTTACCGCTTCTGGAGATTCAGCAGGCCCTTCACTATCTGATGTGGAGGTAGTCAGGGATTATGCAGATGTCTTCCCTGATGATGTAGTGGGAGGTGATATCAGGGACAGTGCCTATCTCTAAGGCACCTTATCGATTAGCTCCTACAGAGATGAAGGAGCTTAAGGAGCAGATTCAGGAGTTGCTTGATAAGGGGTTCATTCGCCTAGCTTTTCTTCATGGGACGCACCAGTGTTGTTTGTGAAGAAGAAGGATGGCAGCATGAGATTGTGCATCGATTATCGGGAGCTGAACCGAGTTACAGTCAAGAATAAGTATCCACTCCCGATGATTGAGGATTTATTTGATCACTTGCAGGGAGTTTCGGTGTTCTCGAAGATTGATTTGAGATCTGGCTACCATCAGCTGAGAGTTAGAGAGGAGGACGTGTCCAAGACTGCTTTTAGGACACGCTACAGCCACTACGAGTTCTTGGTGACGCCGTTTGGCCTGATGAATGCCCCAGCGATTTTCATTGATCTGATGAACAGGGTATTCAGGAAGTATCTAGATCAGTTCATTATAGTTTTCATCGACGACATCCTGGTCTATTCGAGGAGCTTGGAGGAGCATAGGCAGCACTTGCAGACGGCTTTGCAGACTTTGAGTGAGCACAGATTGTATGACAATTTCAGCAAGTGCGAGTTCTGGCTGGAGCAGGTGGCATTCTTAGGGCATATTGTGTCGAGGGATGGGATTTCAGTTGACCCATCGTGTGAGACCCGAAAAGCTGATGAGATTAATTGAGTTAACTAATCGGGTTTTGCTGGATTCAGATTTGAGCTTGAGCATATCTTGACGTTCAGCTTTGAGTCGATATGCTTGGAGAAGCTATCGGGTTTTGTATAAGTCCTTGGAACAGACCTAAAGAGTAGAGTCTGGCGCGGGATCTGTTCAGTAGTGATCATGAGTCATCGTTAAGTGATCGCGTTCAGCAGTCGTAGTGAAATCTGTTGTCGCTAGTGTTCAGTTGTGAACTAGCGTGCTTCTGTAGCGAGTAGCTAAACTACGTCGTTTGGATTAGTTGGAACGACAGCATTTGGTTTAGCGGGCGAGACTCAACAGTGAGCAGCGTTGGTCTTCAGATTTGAGAGAGATCTGAGTGTTCGGAAGCGACGCCGTTTTGGGTTCAGATTTCGTTGGAGCTAGCGATTCAGATCTGAGTAGCGGGTGACGTGTCTAGATGCGACAGTAGAAACGGTGCGACGTCGTTTGAGTAGTAGAGATCTGCTTTGACGTAGAGTGAGATCTGTTATGAGATCTGGATGCGAGCGGGAATATCAGCTTTGAGATTTAAGTTGTCGGTGAGATATGTTCAGCGGTATTGGACAGATTTGAGTATATAAGAGGACTTGGTCTTCATTGCTTTGTATTATTTCCTGACACTTAGAATATTTCCCGATTGTTGATCTATGTCGCGATACCCTAGCTACTGTTCACCGAACCTTATCTTCTCCTATTGCCGACGGTAGACAGCTCCGACTGAAGTAAGAGTGGTAGCGTTGGACTATTCTTGCTGAGATGCTTTGTTTGGATATTGCTTTCGGACGTTTGCTTGAAGCTGGTGAGGTGTGCGAAGACATCTCCCTTGTGTATTCTGTTAGCATTCCGTCCTAGCTTGTTGGGATAAGTGTTCAGACCCTGCCTTGTGTTTGTTTAGAGCTCTCTGTTGAGTTAGAGGGGTAGTATAGCGCTGGTCGAGTTCGTAGCTCCCAGCTGTTGCTTTTCTGTGTTTCGGTCCTTGAGTAGTTGTTTGTAATTGACTTAGCAGGTGTGAGATCTGTGTTGCTCGGACCCATTTTGTAGTAATTGTTGCACAGAAGACTTGAGGTACGGATGTGAGCTTGCTTACAACGTTGAGATTGGCATGGATATGTGCTCATGCTTGCTGTTTTGTGATGCTGTGTATATTGTCTTGTTATCTGTTGCATTTTGTTGCACTGCATACACGCATCTGTTCCATGCTGTTATCAGATCTCTTGTATTCATATCTTGCTTGCTGATTTGAGCATGCCAGGGTGCTTGTAGAGGCGCACGGGTAACTCCCGTCCCTCATCTCCCTGCTGGGACTGTTAGCCACCGTGAGCGGAGTGGGTAGCTCCCACATCTCGTGCGTTGGGAAAAGCAGGTTGAGTGTTGATAATGCACCTGGTACCGTGTGCTGAGACGAGTGGGTAGCTCCCATATACTCACACACATTGTGGCCACTGCCTTCTGTTCGGATTTCAGTTGTTGAGCTGTCCTTGGAATCCTTCGGCTCCCTGTGTTAGGTTGTAGCCTTGATCTCATGCATGGCATCTGCATTTTATCTGTTGCTATCTAACTGCTGTTTTTCAGTTGCTCTCTGTACTGGGGTTTGACCCATGTCCCTCTGGGGCTTGGTTGTTTGTTGTCTGTGTGTGTTTTCAGGTTATCATGGTTACTCTGCTGGTCATGGAGTAGACCCAGCTGGAGGTGCCCCAGGAGGTGGTTAGAGTTTCCCATTTAGCATATAGCATATTATGTATCAGTACTGTTAGCCGGGGTTGTCCTGTGCTTTGTAGTAGTGGTTGTATGGTACTTGATATATGTGTTAATGCTGTACTGTTGTACTGAGTGATTTTAATTACTGGGATAATTTGAGTATTGTTGTATTTTAAATTATAAGTTTTAATCGTCAGGCTAAAGTGAAAATTTAAGCCACTTTTGTATGATTCCGCTATTGTTTTGCGTGGTTTGACTCTGTATCGTGCACGAGGCCTGTCTTTTTTGTATCAGAGCTTAAGCTGGGATAAGCTCGATTTCTTTGATCACACTTGAGTCTAGGCACAGTGTTGCTTGTTGCATGTGCATGACTATGTGATTTATTTGTTATGTGATATATCTGTTGCTGTGTGACCTTACCCTCATAGTATCTTCCTAGATGCCGCATAGACATAGGGGTAGAGGTAGAGGGCAGTTTTAGGAAGAGTCTGAAGGTCAGAACGAAGGAAATGCAGCGTAGTGTTCCTCGTCGTGGATGCGATAGACAGGTTGACTTGGAGGTAGATGAGCTGGCAGCCCGAGTGGACGATATGGAACTAGTGATGGCGAGGTTTCAACGGATGAATCCTCAGACGTTCAATGGCGATGAGCCTAGTTTCGATGTTGAGTCTTGGTTGTAGCATATTACTGGATTTTTCGATTGTGTCAGGTATGACGATGAGCGTAGGCTGAGTTTAGCTATGTTTCAGTTGAGAATAAGTGCCGAGCGTTGGTGGAGAGGTGCTTCTAGGACTCTCGAGGAGACAGGTGTGGGGATTTCGTGGAGTAGCTTTTGTACTGCTTTTCGTCAGGAGTACGTTCCGGAATCTTTTGTGAACACCAGGGAGCGAGAGTTCGATAACCTGGTTCAGGGTTCTATGTCCGTGGGAGAGTATGCCCGGAGATTTTCTTCTCTTCTTGCTTATGTTCCGCATGTTGCTGGCCGAGAGAAGGCGAAGAGGAACAAGTTCATGTAGGGGCTCAATGAAGAGCTGTATTCTTTTGTGTTGGCGGGTCCACCGGCGAGCTATGCAGAAGCGATGGACAGGGCTATAGACATTGAGGAAGGACTGCAGAACCGTTGGTCACGTGTTAGGCCGCAAGGAGTGTCAGGGTAGTCGTCCCGTGGGTTTCTAGGGGTTGCAACCTTCCCAGTTAGTGCAGTCGTCTCAGCCACCCCAGCAGCAGGTAGCCCAGCAGCTCGAACACCAGAAGGTTTAGACCTCGTGGTCGTCAGTTTAAGAAGAAGTCTGGTTCTAGTTCTTCTGGCTCGGGGAGTTCGAGCAGTGGTAGTAGCTCCAAGGTTGAGTATTGCGGCCAATGTGGTGGAAGGCACCCGATAGCGCAGTGTGTTGGTGTGCAGGGTTCGTGCAATGTTTGTGGTCAGTACAGACACTTTTCTAGAGTGTGTCCTTTGTCTGGATCGCAGCATACCGCCGCTCCACCGCAGGGTCGAGGTGGATCGTCTAGAGGTCATTCTTTTCCAGCCCAGCAGCAGAGGTTAGGGGAGCCTCAGTTTAGGCCGTTTCAGAAGCCTAGTCATTCGTGGTTCGTACAGTCTTCCCATCCTCAGTTTTCAGGACCTCAGTTTGCCCAAGTTAATGCCATGACTAGGGAGCAAGCGGAGGGCACGCCAGGCGGAGGAGTGATTACAGGTACTTGCTTTGTTTTTTATTTTCCTGCACGTGTGTTGTTTGATACAGGAGCGTCACACTAATTTATTGCTGATGCATTTGTGGTTGAGCATGGTTTGCATACCGCATCTTTGTGTGATGTTGTATCTGTTGTGACTCCTGCCGGCGCGAGCTTGTTTTCCCAAGAGATTTTGTTTAATGGCGTTCTTAGGTTTGGCGAGAGTGTGTTGTTAGCAACCTGATCTGGCTAGTGATGTGGGATTTCGATTGTATAGTGGGAATGGACGTATTGTCTAGCTATAGAGCCACTGTGGATTGTTTCCATGGCATTGTGCGATTTAGGCCCCAGTCACGGCCAAGATTCCCAATCGAAGATTCCTTTAGTCTCTGCGATGGAGATGTTTTGCCTGTTGTCGCTAGAGAATGCTGGTTTTATGATCTATGCCTTAGATGCGTCTTCTTCTTCGAGCGTAGAGCTTAGTAGGGTTCCCGTGGTTCGACATTTCCCGGATGTGTTTCCTAAGGAGATTCCTGGTTTTCCTCCCCCACCACAACAAAAAATGCGGCGGCGGCGGCGCACGATGCCGCGCGCAACAGCGCGCCTCCAAGCAGCGACGTAGCGCATCAATTTCGCACGGCCGCGGGCCAGTGGCCGGCTATCAACGCACGAGATCGCGCGGACAGCAGCAGTCACTTGCGCAGCCCTGCGCGAAAAACCAGCAAGAAGCGGCCACCTTTCGCACGGCCATCGTGCGTTCAGCGCGCGCAACGGCGCCTCATCGGCCGCGCGACGTGCGCGGCCACCGCGCGATGAAGCGCGCCTCCCCGCCTCGCGATGCCAGCGACCACCGCACGCTTCTCTGTGAGAGCGAAGCGCCAGCGTCCGCCTTGCTTGCGCAACCATCGCGCAAGTCGCGCGCATGACGGAGGGGCGCCGCCGCACGTGGTGGCGGCCTACGACCGAGCCGGAAATCTGGCCTTTTCAGATTTCAACTGGAAAATTCCAAAATTTCCAGAATTGCTCTAAATGTGATTTCTGACCCGAAAATGCAAACGAAACCTTCAAAAAGAGTTCCAAACACCCAGAATTCCTCAAAAATCGATTAATCCAACAATTAATATTTTATTAAATTTCAGGTCTCACAATTATCGGTGATTTATAGAGGGATTCTCTAGTGTAGCTAAGCCAATGACGCAGTTGACTCAGAAAGACAAGAGGTTTGTGTGGACTGAGCAATGCGAGAATATTTTTCTGTTGCTCAAGGAGAAGCTAACTATTGTTGGGGATCCGGATCCGCCCCCCGGCTAGGCAGCGGAAGAACAAGAAACAGGTGCCGGGAGGCGATCAATACGAAAAACAGACAATTCAATAATCGTCATACATAGGGCGTTTTAGCATGTTACCTCGCTGGCACTTGTGCCTGGCTCCAACCGGTGTTTCAAGAACCCGGCTCTTCTCGGTAGATTGCGGTAGTTTACGCCAATCAGGTCCACGACCAGATCCGAGACTCCTTCGTCAGGCTGCACTAGAAGCCCTGACGAGATCAGCACGAACGAATACTCCTCGAAAAAAAATACATTACACACATAATAGAAAGTAAAGAATGCCATATAAGAAAATGCGAATATCATATATAAAGATTGTTTGTACAAGAGTCTATAAAACCCACACGCCACAAGTTGGCTAGTTGGGCATCTACTCTAACAATCTCCCACTTGCCCTAAAGCCAACTACTCATCAGACGCAGTCCCATTGTTTCGCGATGTTTTTCAAACAACGGTCCAGGCAAGGGCTTCGTAAGTGGATCAGCAACGTTGTACGCAGAGGCGACTCTCTCAACTGCTATGTCACCTCTAGCCACAATATCCCGGATTATGTGGTATTTTCTCAGTATGTGTTTGGATCTTTGGTGAGACCTAGGCTCCTTTGCTTGCGCAACGGCACCTGTGTTGTCGCAGTACACCGGGACTGGACCAACTCCATTAGGAATGACGCCCAACTCTTGGACGAAATTCCTTATCCAAACGGCCTCCTTAGCAGCAGCTGATGCTGCAATGTACTCAACCTCAGTGTTTGAATCCGCGATGGTGTCTTGCTTGGAACTCTTCCAAGAGACAGCACCACCATTGAGCATGAATACAAATCCAGAGGTTGATTTCGAATCATCCACGTTACACTGGAAGCTAGAATCAGTGTAGCCTTCCAGTTTCAGTTCACCACCCCGTAGACCATGAACATATTCTTAGTCCTTCGCAAGTACTTAAGAATATCCTTCACGGCCTTCCAATGCAATTGGCCGGGGTTGGCCTGGTAGCGGCTCGTGACACTCAGATCATATGCGACGTCCGATCTAGTTGAGATCATGCCATACATAATGCTACCTATAGCCGAGGCATATGGTACACGTGTCATACTCTCTATCTCCTCATAAGTCTTTGGACACATAGACTTGGATAGAGTGACCCCGTGGCACATAGGTATGTGTCCTCTCTTGGACTCTTCCATAGAGAACCTCTTAAGTACGGTATCAATGTAGGTAGCTTGGGTGAGTCCGAGCATCCGTCTAGATCTATCCCGATAGATCTGTATTCCAAGAATATAGGATCTCTCTATCTCCTCATAAGTCTTTGGACACATAGACTTGGATAGAGTGACCCCGTGGCACATAGGTATGTGTCCTCTCTTGGACTCTTCCATAGAGAACCTCTTAAGTACGGTATCAATGTAGGTAGCTTGGGTGAGTCCGAGCATCCGTCTAGATCTATCGCTCTTGTTAGGCTTAGAAGCCCTTGCCTTCGGCTTCTTGGCAGACTTTTCCTCTTTCGCAGGAGCAGAACGCTTCTTGCTCTTGCGTCTAGGTCCTTTCTTCGCAGAGGAAGAAGAACCCAGAAGGAGGACGGGTTTGTCCTTCTTTATGGTCCCCTCGAACACTACAAGCATGTTCACCACCTCTTCAAGGGTGGCTTCCAGCTTTTTCATGTTGAATTTGACCACAAAGGGGTCAACCTTGCCTTCGGCTTCTTGGCCGACTTTTCCTCTTTCGCAGGAGCAGAACGTTTCTTGCTCTTGCGTCTAGGTCTTTCTTCGCTGAGGAAGAAGAACCCAGAAGGAGGACGGGTTTGTCCTTCTTTATGGTCCCCTCGAACACTACAAGCATGTTCACCACCTCTTCAAGGGTGGCTTCCAGCTTTTTCATGTTGAATTTGACCACAAAGGGGTCAAATGCAGCGGGTAGCGAGAGGAGAAGTAAATCCACAGAAAGCTCATGTGGAAGTGCGATATCAAGGCCCGACAGCTTTTCAATGAGCCCAATCATGCGAAACCCATGCTCGCGGACCGAAGTCCCATCGCGCATGCGACTCGTCATCAGCTCCTTGACAGCCGTGAATCTCTCATGTCGAGAGTTCTCCCCGTACAGCTCCTTGAGATGATGAAGTATGTCAGCAGCATACTTCGTCTTCTCAAAACGTCGTTGCATTTCATTGGACATCGATCCCATCACATAGCATCGAGTCTTAACCTCGTCGTCATGCCATTGGTTAAGCGTAATCAGCTCCTCAGGGCTGATACAGGCAGGGGTTTCTTCTGGAGGAGACTTCTCTATCGTATAGAGAAGCTTCTCCGAAGCCAGTACAAGATTAAGGTTGCGGAGCCAGTCTTGATAGTTAAGACCAGTGAACCTGTTGCTATCCAGTATAGCAGCAAATGGATTTTTCATAGAAACCATTTTTATAGCAGTTATACTGAAAAGAAAACAGACATGCATTACTGACTATATAAAAATAAACGCTAAGACATAAAACATGGTCATTTAGTTTTATGAATTACCCTCCCACTATTTTAACGATTTCACCACCCTCTAATGAAATCGAGAAAACAGGTTTCTTTAGTGGGTACACGGAGCCCAATCAAGCGACCATGGACCCGAATAATATCAGCCATCCATGACCCCTGAAAGGTAGTTTCCGATTGCAGCCGGTGCAACCTCCATGTATTTACCTCACGTCCAGTAAGGGCCCAATAATATGACGCCGTTTACTATCACGTGTCAAGACCGACCCATAAATGTTGAGTCGTGAAGGACGGTCCCCTTAACATCCCCAATAATATGAGCCAACGTTAAAGGGAGTTCCGACCGACTCACAACAGTTGTCAATGGCGTGGACAGCTTTCCGGCATACATGACCCCCTCAATAATATGAGCCGGGCCATGTATACGGGTAGCATCGACGTACACCCATTGTTGATGGAAGGTAGGGTTAATTTAAACAATTTTAAATACCCTTTAGTTTTTGTATGAAGTGTTTTAAGTCTAATAATAGTCTCCATTATATAGACTTAATAATGGACTTGGACCGGCCCATCGGGCCCGGGTCCAAATGACGATATCAATCGCTGTGACTTCATCGCAATTCCGATCGCCGATCAGATCGGACCGATCGACTCAGTTTCCAAAACTGAATGTTATGATGTGAAAAACAATTGTTCAGGGGCCCGGGTCCAAATGACGATATCAATCGCTGTGACTTCATCGCAATTCCGATCGCCGATCAGATCGGACCGATCGACTCAGTTTCCAAAACTGAATGTTATGATATGAAAAATAATTTTTCAGATCATCTAACCCCAAATCGCAAAAAGACCGTTTTGCCCCTCAACAGCGGGAAACCCCGGTTTGACCCTTGTTGACTTTTAGGAAGTCGCACTTCCCGAAATCCTCTTCTCGTGCTCAACACATTGAGCTGAGTATCCGTGCGGGAATCTCGAATCCAGTACTTGTGTGACCCTCAATGGTTCAGGGATACAGCAAGCCGTGGGCCCACAACCATTGTGGCTCCGGAATCACAATTCCGGACCTGCCCATCGGATCATGGTACAGCGTCTAGCAACATCGCCCCATGATCCCCTAGGTATCATTGATAGTGCCTGCAAGAACCAGTCGGTCGTGGTTAGCGTACAGTTCGGTCCTTTCAATCCATATATCCCGATCAGATCAACGACCATTGGTAAATCGAGAGTCGCTAGAGTTACGATAGCTATGCATACATCTTGGAGATCAAATAGTGACATCGCGAGTGTAACTAGGTAAACACATTTACCTAAAACACTTCTAGTACTCTGGCCAGAGATTTATACACTATTATCCCCTCAGATAGCATAGGATATCCACGCATGTCTGCGAGCGGTGAATCCTCGACAACGATGCATCGAATCCTACATGCATCGGGGTCTCACCCAATCCCAACGCCTTATGACTCCCAGTGAGTCGGCAAACGGGTCAAAGTGAGACGCCTATCATGTAGAGTCTCAATGACTTTTCGAGTCGTGAGGACTAATCAGTACAACCAAGACCTCGGACTTATCCACTCGACAAATGGTAACCACTTGGAAATTTCGAAGGAGGGTAGTTCGATAGATCACCAGGTCACTATCTATCTGCATGCTCAGAACATCACAATGTTCCCTACCAATGAAACATGGTACTTCGCATCGCAGATACTAGTCTCGAACTCGGGCGGCCTTATCCTCATTTTGACGGCCCAATCGACTAGGAACACGTTCAGAATACACAGCGACTATTAGATGTGTTTCATGATAGCCGTCATACCCACTATCACATCTAACATACGCTTTAGTGCATTCTAGGTCTTTACTCAACGCAATTGTAAATCATTACACACATAATGAAAGTAAAGAATGCCATATAAGAAAATGCGAATATCATATATAAAGATTGTTTGTACAAGAGTCTATAAAACCCACACGCCACAAGTTGGCTAGTTGGGCATCTACTTTAACAACTACTGCGCCTGTGTTAGCTCTGCCTGTGGTTCAGGAGGTTTTGTTGTTTGTGCAGATGCTTCCTTGAATGGATTGGGTTGTGTGCTGATGCAGAATGGTCAAGTCATTGCGTATGCCTCTCGGCAGCTAAAGCCGCATGAGACTCGTTATCCGGTTCATGATTTGGAGTTAGAAACAGTGGTTTTTGCTTTGAAGATTTGGTGCCACTACCTATATGGTGAGCAGTTTGTGGTGTACTCCGACCACAAGAGTCTTCAATATCTGTTTTCTCAGTCAGATTTGAATATGAGACAGTGTAGATGGATGGAGCAGCTTAAAGATTTTGATTGTGAGATCAAATATCAGCCCGTGAGTCAGATTTGAATATGAGACAGTGTAGATGGATGGAGCAGCTTAAAGATTTTGATTGTGAGATCAAATATCAGCCCGTGAAGATGAATATAGTTGCTGATGCATTGAGCAAAAAGGTTGAAGTGGCGATGCTGGCTTCGATGCAGATTTCGAAGGTCCATGAGCATCTAAGCACTACTGGTTGGCGTTATTACCCAGCTAAGGATTATGTTGTGGTGTCTTCTTTTCAACTTGAGCCACAGATTGTCGCTAGCATTAGGGCAGCTCAGAGGACCGATCCATCTATCCATGAGTTGAAGCTGAAGTTGAGAGCTGGTCAGTTGGAGGACTACTCTGTTTCGTCAAATGGTTGTTTGAGGTTTAGTGGCAGGCTGGTTGTGCCAAATTTGGTTGATCTGAAGGAAGAGATATTGCGAAAAGCGAATTGCAGTAGATACAGTGTCAATCCTGGTGCAAGGAAGATGTTTCATGCCTTGAAGCCGCATTCTAGTGGGCAGGTTTGAAGAGTGATGTTACTGATTTTGTAGCCCGATGTCTGAATTGTCAGCAAGTCAAGGCTGAGAGGATGAGACCTAGTGGTATATTGCAAAGCTTAGAGGTGTCCCAATGGAATTGGGAGCACATAGCTATGGATTTTGTCATGCATTTACCTCGTTCCAGCAGAGGTTGTGATGCAGTTTGGGTGGTAGTTGACAGATTTTCAAAGTCTGTGCACTTCATTCCCTATAGCATGACCTATTCTTTGAATAAGATGGAAAAGCTGTACGTAGATTTGTGGTGCGTTTGCATGGTGTGCCAGTTTTGATTGTTTCAGATCGTGATCCTCGATTTAATTCCAGGTTTTGGAAGAGTTTGCAGACAGCTTTGGGTACTAGATTGGCGATGAGTACAGCGTATCACCCCCAGACAGATGGCCAATCTGAGAGAACTATCCAGATTTTAGAGGATATATTAAGAGCTGTCGTGATGGACTTTAGTGATAGCTGGCAAGACTCGTTGTCTTTGGTTTAGTTTTCCTACAATAAAAGCTATCAGGTCACGATTGGGATGGCACCATTTGAAGCTTTGTATGGCAGAAAGTGCAGATCGCCAATATGTTGGGAAGAAGTGGGGGAGAAGCAGCTGTCTTCTTCGGCGTTTGTGCAGCAGATGAGAGATCAGGTGGATTTGATTCGCCAGAGAATGAAAGCTGCTCAAGATCGCCAAGCTAGTTATGCGAATAAGAGGCGTAGGCCTTTACAGTTTGAGGTTGGTGATCTAGTTTTTCTTAAGGTTTCTCCTTTCTGAAGTGTTATGAGATTTGGTCTCAAGGGAATGTTAGCTCCTCGTTATATTGGTCCTTATGAGATCTTAGAGAAGATTGGCCCATTGGCATATCGTTTGCTGTTGCCACAAGATTTGTCTTCCTTACATACGTGTTTCATGTTTCGATGTTGAGGAAGTATGAGCCAAATCCCTCGCATTGTTGAGAACTGACGAGGTAGATATAGATCGGACTTTGAGCTATGTGGAATATCCCTTGCAGATCTTGGATAGAAAAGAGAAACAGCTGAGGAACAAGACCATTCCCTTAATAATGGTTCAGTGGAGCAAACATGGTAGAGAGGAAGCTACGTGGAAACTGGAATAAAAGATGCAGCGTGAGTGGCCGCATCTGTTTGAGTGAGTGTTGTAGCAGATTCCAGTAGTTGGTTCTTTGTTATTTCCCAGTACATGCTTGCTTAAGTTCCTTTACCCAGTTATCTTGAACTCTTGATCTAGAGCTGTTTGATTTCGAGGACGAAATCCTGTTTTAGTGGGGGAGAGATGTGAGACCCAAAAAGCTGATGAGATTAATTGAGTTAATTAATCGGGTTTTGCTGGATTCAGATTTGAGCTTGAGCAGATCTTGACGTTCAGCTTTGAGTTGATATGCTTGGAGAAGCTATCGGGTTTTGTATAAGTCCTTGGAACAGACCTGAAGAGTAGAGTCTGGCGCGGGATCTGTTCGATAGTGAGCGTGGGTCATTGCTGAGTGATCGCGTTTAGCAGTCGTAGCGAAATCTGTTGTCGCTAGTGTTCAGTTGTGAACTAGAGTGCTTCTTTAGCGAATAGCTAAACTACGTCGTTTGGATTAGTTGTAACGATAGCATTTGGTTTAGCGGGCGAGACTCAGCAGTGAGCAGCGTTGGTCTTCAGATTTGAGAGAGATCTGAGTGTTCGGAAGCGACGATGTTTTGGGTTCAGATTTCGTTGGCGCTAGCGATTCAGATCTGAGTAGCGGGTGATGTGTCTAGATGCGACAGTAGAAGCGGTGCGACATCGTTTGAGTAGTAGAGATCTGCTTTGGCGTAGAGTGAGATCTGTTGCGAGATCTGGATGCGAGCGGGAATATCAGCTTTGAGATTTAAGTTGTCGGTGAGATCTGTTCAGTGGTATTGGACAGATTTGAGTATATAAGGGGATTTGGTCTTCGTTGCTTTGTATTATTTCCCGACACTTAGAATATTTCTCGATTTTTTATCTCCGTCGCGATACCCTAGCTACTGTTCATCGAACCTTATCTTCTCCGTTTGCCGACGGTAGACAGCTCTGATTGAAGTAAGCGTGGTAGCGTTGGACTCCTCTTGCTGAGACACTTCGTTTGGATATTGCTTTCGGACGTTTGCTTGAAGCTGGTGAGGTGTGCGAAGACATCTCCCTTGTGTAGTCTGTTAGCATTCCGTCCTAGCTTGTTGGGATAAGTGTTCAGAGCTCTCTGTTGAGTTAGAGGGGTAGTATAGCGCTGGTCGAGTTCATAGCTCCCAGCTGTTGCTTTTCTGTGTTTCGATCCTTGAGTAGTTGTTTGTAATTGACTTAGCAGGTGTGAGATCTGCGTTGCTCGGACCCAGTTTGTAGTAATTGTTGCACAGAAGACTTGAGGACAGATGTGAGCTTGCTTACAGCGTTGAGATTGGCATGGATATGTGCTCATGCTTGCTGTTTTGTGATGCTGTGTATATTGTCTTGTTATCTGTTGCATTTTGTTGCACTGCATACACGCATCTGTTCCATGCTGTTATCAGATCACTTGTAGCCATATCTTTCTTGCTGATTTGAGCGTGCCAGGGTGCTTGTAGAGGCGCGCGGGTAACTCCCGTCCCTCATCTCCCTGCTGGGATTGTTAGCTACCCTGAGCGGAGTGGGTAGCTCCCACAGATGCTGTGTATATTGTCTTGTTATCTGTTGCATTTTGTTGCACTGCATACACGCATCTGTTCCATGCTGTTATCAGATCACTTGTAGCCATATCTTTCTTGCTGATTTGAGCGTGCCAGGGTGCTTGTAGAGGCGCGCGGGTAACTCCCGTCCCTCATCTCCCTGCTGGGATTGTTAGCTACCCTGAGCGGAGTGGGTAGCTCCCACATCTCGTGTGTTGGGCAAAGCAGGTTGAGCGTTGATAATGCACCTGGTACCGTGTGCTAAGACGAGTGGGTAGCTCCCATATACTCACACACATTGTGGCCACTGCCTTCTGTTCGGATTTCAGTTGTTGAGCTGTCCTTGGAATCCTCGGCTCCCTATGTTCGGTTGTAGCCTTGATCTCATGCATGACATCTGCATTTTATCTGTTGCTATCTAACTGCTGTTTTTCAGTTGATCTCCATACTAGGGTTTGACCCCTGTCCCTCTGGGGGTTGGTTGTTTGTTGCCTGTGTGTGTTTTCAGGTTATCATGGTTACTCTGCTGGTCTTGGAGTAGACCCAGCTAGAGGTGCCCCAGGAGGTGCTTAGAGTGTCCCAGTTAGCGTATAGCATATTATGTATCAGTACTGTTAGTCGGGGTTGTCCTGTGCTTTGTAGTAGTTGTTGTATATGGTACTTGATATATGTTTTAATGTTGTACTGTTGTACTGAGTGATTTTAATTATTGGGATAATTTGATTATTGTTGTATTTTAAATTATATGTTTTAATCGTCGGGCCAAAGCGAAAATTTAAGCCACTTTTGTATGCTTCCGCTATTGTTTTGCATGGTTTGACTCTTTATCGTGCACGAGGCCTGACACATCAAAGGTGGAGGCAGTGCAAAACTGGGGGATTTCGAGGAATGCAGCGGATATTCGCAGTTTCTTGGGCTTGGCAGGTTATTATCGCAAATTTATCAAGGGCTTCTCTTCTATTTCAGTGCCCTTGACAGCCTTGACCTGGAAGAATGCGAAGTATGTGTGGAGTCACGAGTGTCAGAGGAGCTTTGATCAGCTGAAGAAGGCCCTTAATTCAGCACCAGTGTTAGCTATGTCAGTGGATCACGAGGAGTTTGTGGTTTATACAGACGCTTCTCTGAGAGGTTTTGGTGCAGTTCTGATGCAAGATAGTAAGGTTATTGCTTATGCGCCGAGGCAGCTGAAGAGTTATGAGCAGAACTATCCAAAGCATGATTTGGAGCTTGCAGCAGTGGTGTTTGTGCTGATGATATGGAGACATTATTTGTACGGCGAGAAGTGTCAGATATTCACCGACCACAAGAGCCTCAAGTACTTCTTCACCCAGAAGGAGCTGAACATAAGGCAGCGCAGATGGTTAGAGTTAGTGAAGGACTATGACTGTGACATTAGCTATCATCCGGGTAAGGCTAATGTAGTGGCAGACACTTTGAGCAGGAAGACTACAGTAGTGGCGTGTTTGTCAGTTGAGATGCCACTACAGGCGGAGATTCAGAGATTCGGATTAGAGTTCTATTCTGGAGGCTGTGCACCGAGCTTAGCAGCACTCACCATTCAGCCAACTCTTCGAGAGCAGATCAGAGAGGGGCAGGCCTCCGATGAGCAGTTACAGCAGTGGAGGCAGCGTGATGAGGATAGAGGACGAGGTTTGTATATTGTTAGGATGGGATAGTATGTTTCAGAGGCCGTATGTGGGTGCCGAATACTGGACAGTTGAGAGCCGAGATCTTATCTGAGGCTCATGCATCGACGTACTCCATCCACCCAGGGAGCATGAAGATGTACATAGATTTACAGATGTTGTATTGGTAGCCAGGGATGAAGAAGGACATTGGGAGATTCGTGTCTGAGTGCTTGACCTGTCAGCAGGTCAAGGCAGAGCATCAGCGACCGACTGGGTTGTTGCAGCCACTCCCTATCCCTGAGTGGAAGTGGGAGCATATTACGATTGATTTCGTGGTTGGATTACCCAGGAGTCCCAGAGGGTTCACGGCTATATGGGTGATCGTGGAGAGACTCACCAAGTCAGCGCATTTCTTATCGGTGAAGACTATTTTCACCCTGATGCAGTACGCAGAGCTTTACATCCGAGAGATTGTCAGACTGCATGGCATACCAGTCTCGATAGTGTCGGACAGAGATACCAGATTCACATCTGCGTTCTGGAGGAGTTTGCATGCCGCCTTGGGGACTATATTGTCGTTCAGTACAGCCTTTCATCCGCAGATAGACGGACAGTCAGAGAGGGTCATTTAGATTTTGGAGGATTTGCTGAGAGCTTGCGTCATAGATTTTCAGGGTACGTGGGACTTGAGATTACCGTTGGTAGAGTTCACGTACAAAAATAGCTTTCAGGCATCGATTGTGATGGCTCCATATGAGGCGCTGTACGGGAGGAGATGCAGATCACCCTTACACTGGGACGAGGTTGGTGAGAGAGTGCTTTGTTAGAGTAGATGCCCAACTAGCCAACTTGTGGCGTGTGGGTTTTTTTTGACTCTTGTATATGACAGTCTTTATATATGTTATTCGCATTTCTTTATGGCATTCTTTATTTTCATTGTGTTATATTATGTTAACAATTGTGTTGGATAAAGACCTAGAATGCACCATAGTGTATATTAGATATGATAGTGGATATGATGGCTATCATGAAACATATCTAATAGTCACTGTACATTCTGAATACGTTCCTAGTCGATTGGGCCGTCAAAATGAGGATAAGGCCGCCCGAGCTTGAGACTAGCATCTGCGATGCGAAGTACCATGTTTCATTGGTAGGGAACATTGTGATGTTCTGAGCATGCAGATGGATAGTGACCTGGTGATCTATCGAACTACCCTCGTTCAGACTTTCCAAGTGGTTATCATTTGTCGAGTGGAAAAGTCCGAGGTCTTGGTTGTACTGATTAGTCCTCACTACTCGAAACGTCATTGAGACTCTACATGATAGGCATCTCACTTTTTCCCGTTTGCCGACTCACTTGGGGTCATTAGGCGGCGGGATTGGGTGAGGTCCCGATGCATGTAGGAGTCGATGCTTCGTTGTCGAGGATTCACCGCTCGCTTTCATGCGTGGATATTCTATGCTACCTGAGGGGATAATAGTGTATAAATCTCTGGCCAGAGTACTGGATGTGTTTTAGGTAAATGGGTTTTGTCTAGTAACACTCGCGATGTCACTATTCGATCTCCAAGATGTATGCATAGCTATCGGATCTCTAGCGACTCTCGATTTACCAATGGTCGTTGATCTGATCGGGATATATGTGTTGAAAGGAGCGCACTGTACGCTAACCACGACCAACTGGTTCTTGCAGGAACTATCAGTGATACCTAGGGGATCATGGGGCGATGTTGCTAGGCGCTTTACCATGATCCGATGGACAAGTCCGAAATTGTGATTTCGGAGTCACAATGGTTGTGGGCCCACGGCTAGCTGTATCCCTGAACCATTGAGGGTCACACAAGTA
>KQ999308.1:207371-263979 GCA_001598015.1 Dorcoceras hygrometricum | reverse complement strand
CAGCCACGCATAATATCTCACGCCAATCCCAAGCTAAATCAAGCTCAAATCCGTACCTTAAATTCTGTGCAATAATTACCACAATTCAAGGCCTGAGAAAGCTGGTCGAAACCTGCTAAAATACACAACATACAATTCTCAGCCTACACCCAGAAACTCACGGCCAAACCAATATCAAACACACGGCTGGGAGCTACCACTCAACTAGCTAGTTATCATCCTTAAACATCTTAACAGGAAGCTAAAATTAACAACTAGGAACGAGATCTCAAAGCTAAAACCCGGAGGCTACCTGTGCGCACAAACACACGAACAGGAATAAGCTTCTGCCTCCTCACGATCTCTCCCTGGACAAACCGTAGCTTCCAAGATCGTCATAATATCTCACGCCAATCCCAAGCTAAATCAAGCTCAAATCCGTACCTTAAATTCTGTGCAATAATTACCACAATTCAAGGCCTGAGAAAGCTGGTCGAGGCTACCTGTGCGCACAAACACACGAACAGGAATAAGCTTCTGCCTCCTCACGATCTCTCCCTGGACAAACCGTAGCTTCCAAGATCGGTATAGGATGAAAGAGCTCTCCAAGAGGAGTCCAACGCTACCCCGAATGTGAAAAACGGTGGCCCGAATCAACGGGAAATGGCCGGAGAAGTTCACGGTGAACAGTGCTAGGTTTTGAAGAAACAGAGGACGAAGTCGAGAGAATTAATTCTAAGTATGGGAACTGGTGAAAAGAAACAAAGCCAACGTTTCTAATTTATAAGCGCGAGAGATCTGTTCAATTATTCTACCGACAAAACAAATTTCAAAACTTCAATTACTCAACAGATCTCGCAAAACCAACGCAGGCGCTAAAATACACTAAAAACCCCAAAACGACGCCGCATCAACAAAACCGCGGAAAGGTTTGTTTACGCAAGCAAGTCTGGTCACTATACTAGTCGTGCGCAACACAACAGATATGCTTACATCATCAGGTCTGAACTTTCGAAAGCCAACTAAACAAAACAGATCTTTCCTCCCGCGTTCACTAAACGGCGTCGCACCATAGAAAACACGCTGAACAGATCTCAACCAAATC
Source organism: Dorcoceras hygrometricum (assembly GCA_001598015.1). NCBI lineage: Eukaryota > Viridiplantae > Streptophyta > Magnoliopsida > Lamiales > Gesneriaceae > Dorcoceras > Dorcoceras hygrometricum. The sequence goes on along the minus strand of KQ999308.1, from coordinate 262,895 downwards.
TCTCAACAGCAACGCTCACGTCAGCCAAACGACAACAACACACGATGCTGACTTCATGAGATCCGCCCACAGATTTTCGCCCGCAAGACTCAAAGCAGCAATGCTTACGTCATCCACACTAAGCAATCACGCGATGCTGACGTCATCAAATCTGCTAACATATTTTACCGAAAGATCTCTCAACAGAAATGCTTAACGTCAGCTAAACGCGAAAACACACACTGCTGACGTCATGAAATCTGCCACAAGATTTCACGCCCACAGATTTTCGCCCGCAAGACTCAAAGCAGCAATGCTTACGTCATCCACACTAAGCAATCACGCGATGCTGACGTCATCAAATCTGCTAACATATTTTACCGAAAGATCTCTCAACAGAAATGCTTACGTCAGCTAAACGACGAAAACACACACTGCTGACGTCATGAAATCTGCCACAAGATTTCACCCGAAACTCGAAAATCTTGAAATTTCAAGAAATGCTCCAAAAACGATTATCAACTCGAAAATGCAACCCAAACATTCACAATTAAATCTGAAACACCAGAAATCGCTAAAACACGCTTAATTCAACAATTAATCCTTAATACAATTTCCAGGTCTCACACCCGCAGTACTTAGCACAACTCTTGGTCTGCCCAACATAGTTCTATTCATCCGCTCTGGTATTCCATTTTTTTTAGGCGTTTAAGCCGTTGTAAATTATCTTTTGATGCCCTCATGTTGGCCAAATGTATCCAATTCATAACTCGTATATATATTCTCCATTGTCAGTTCTCAAACACTTGATTTTCTTGTCAGAATCAAGTTCAACCCACGCTTTGAAACTTTGAAGACTTCAAAAACATCTGATTTATTCTTGATTGGACACACCCAACATATTCTAGAGAAATCATCAATTAATGAGACAAAGTATCTCGCTCCTACTTGGGATACAACCGGTGCTTGCCAAACATCTGAATGAATCATCTCCAAGATGCTTTTACTTTTGGAAGTAGAAGTGTCAAACTTCAACTTGTGTTGTTTACTGGTAAAATAATGCTCATAAAAGGGTAAATTCACTTTGTAAGCTCCAGAAGAGAATTTTCAATCCTCGTTCTGACATATGCCCAAACTTTATATGTCATAACACCGATAAATCTTCTCTTGAACCACTTGTTGCAACAGCTTGTTCTGTTGCTTTGTGTGTATGTACAAAAAGAATATGCAGATTTGCCGCAACATTTTCCGCCTTCATCACCACAAGCATGTCTTTCATGATTTTCATGATCCCATTCATGATATGGGTCTTACACCCGACATCATCCAATTGCCCCAAGAATAACGATTTTCATAATCCCATTCCTCAAGCTCATGCATTAAGTTAGTAGTTATAGAAAAATTGAGAATGGCCAATTTTTCATAGGATAATCTATGTTGAATTAGAATATGGTGGCAGCAAGAAATTCATCATCCTCGTACAAATTCCCCACTTGGGTCACACTTCTTTGCCGAAAATATTTGTTCCTGGTGGTACTTGGCTGAGCCACCAGGCGCACCATCGGGATCCGCACCATATTGTGGTGGCTCTGTGGATCAAGGGTTGAGGTTCTTGAGTACTTTGTTGTATTAATAAAGTGAAACTTTTGTATTTATGATGGAAGGTAAAGTGTCAAAGTGCTGACTGAGTACGATTATTGTCTATTTGCAAGACTGGCTACTCCAATCGGCAAATGTTTGTTTGATCAAATTTTGCATTCTAAATTTCTTTGGCTAATTAATGTTGATTGAGCTGGTGAATAGAGTATTTGATATTACTAAATTGTTAGCTCGAGTTCCGAAGAAGAACTTACCCTAGAAGAAATACTAGAGCAACCCTCCATTTTGTCTCCACCCGACCATTACCAGATCGGACGCGCATTCTACTGGACAGACACGGTACCTCGAGGTCTCGCCATATCATCCCAACCTATTGACATAATGAGTGATGGTCCGACCCCACGTATGCAACTTGTCCCTCTTGATTTATCCATAATGAATACACTGGCAAGTATGGAAGAAGCCATCTCCCTCTCCAGAGGGTAGGTAAAAGTACGTTTCAGGCCCACTACAATTCATAATTACCCGGACAAGTGTATCCAACCACTCTGCTCACCTATAAATACCCAGGTAGATCCCCTCTTTTATTAATTCAGTCACATCATTTCTTCTCCTCTATAAGTACTCTTTGCTCTAAAACCCTTACTCTAAATTAAGCATCGGAGGACCTTCGTCGGGATACCTTCCGACGCTCTTTGATCGAGCTTTTGTGTTTGCAGGATATTGCTGGCGAAGCGCAACCCGACCTACATATCTAAATTTTGTTCATCTCCCGACCTAAAAAACCTGACGTGGTGTTAGCTCATTGGCTGGGCAAAATTCGGTTATATCAATTGGCGCCGTCTGTGGGAAACATAAAGAAGAAAAAGAAAAGGAGATAAGATGCCACCAAGGAGAAATAGACTTCAGAAAACGGGAGAAACAAGTCACACTGAGGATAGATCCCAAGGATATGAGAATCCCCCACTTACAGCCGCCCAGATAGCTCAGTTGGTGGCGGCCAAAGTGGAACAAATCCTAGCTAATCGGCCCAGAGCAAATCACTTACCTAATCAACAAGCTAAAGAGATTAGAGGACTCCGAGAAGAAGTTGCCCGATTGAGGGAGGCTAGGGTTGCGGAAACTCCTCCCTTGACTGCTCGGGAGGTGCCCTTCTACTGAAGTATTGGCTGCTGAATTACCTCAGCACTTCAAGTTCCCAAATGTGGGAGAGTATGACGGGATGGGAGATCCCGAGGAGCATTTGTCTCGTTTTGAAAATGCCGCCCTCCTCCACTAGTATGCTGACCATATAAAGTGTAGAGTTTTCCTCACCACGTTGGTCCGATCTGTGCAACAGTAGTTTAATCTCTTGCCAACTGGGAGTGTCAGTGTTTTCGAGATTTCAGTCACGCATTCCTTCACCAATTCTCTAGCAGTAAAAAGCAACCGATGACGACTTTGAATCTGTTCATGGTGAAACGAAAGGAGCAAGAGATTCTTCGGGAGTACATCAGGCGTTACAACAGAACCATTATTGAGGTGCCGTCCGCCACGTCGGACTTACTGATCGGGCTTTCACCGAAGGACTGCGGGGTGGTGATTTCTTCAGATCCCTGGTCAAGAAACCCCCTAAGACCTTTGATGAACTCCTCACTAAGGCTCAGAAATACGTCAATGTGGAAGAAATACAGTCTACTAGAAGGAACGAGCAGAAAGTCCCATCTCGACCTGGTTAGGATTTTAGGATGGAGAAAACTTAGCCGAGGTCAGCTAGACAGGAAGCTCCTCTGATGTTGGGACAATTGATTCCCGAAAACCTTTGAGAATGGGTAAATCAAGGGCTTTGGAAATCTGTGACGAGAGGAAGGTAGTGCAGCGACCTCAGGGAAGTGATGGGGGTACGAGGAATCCAAAATCTGATAAGTTCTGTGATTTTCACAGAGACTGTGGCCACACTACTTCAGAATGTCGGCATATAGATCAGGAGTTGGAGCGAATCATCCAAAATAATCTCGATGTACGAGCAATATTGGTCGGGAATAGACTGTATCACGCGGATAAGAGGCCTCGGGAGGAGGGGCGCTGGCAGCAAAATGAGAGAAAGTCTCAGGGGAACACACCTCGGGGTGGAAGGTCAAGCCTTCCTCCGCAGGGGCCGCAATCACCTCATCCCAGGGGCTTTATTAAGATGATATCAGGAGGCTCCACTGATGGTGATTCTAATCGGGCAAGAAAATCAAGATCTCCGCGAATGGAGACCATGGAAATAGAAAAGAGGCATTCAGGGCCCACCTTGTCTTTTGGACCTGAAGATCTGCCATAAGACGTTGAAATGCATAATGATGCTCTGGTCATCCGAGCAATGATCATGAATTATGAATTGTCCCGCATATTTGTTGACTAAGGAAGCTCAGTTAATGTATTTTTCAAATGGGCTGTAGACCAAATGGATTTGGGAGAGTATCGCATGGAATCTGTACATACACCACTATTTGGGTTCACAGGGCACTCCTTGCAACCAGTGGGGATAGTTCATTTGCCTATTTTGCTGGGAACAAGATGTCAGAGGAAGACCAGAGTTGTGGAATTCATAGTAGTAGATGCACCATCTTCCTATAATGTCATATTGGGAAGATAGGCTATGGCTGATTTCATGGCCGTGGCCTCAGCTTTGCATCAAAAGATTAAATTCCCAGTGGGAGATGTCATGGGTGAAGTAGTGGGGGATCGAAAAATGGCGAGAAAATGTTATGTGGAAGAAGTTAGAGTTGAGAAGAAAGTTGCCAAAGATCGGGCTCGTGATCACCCAGGAGCTCGGGTGGACAGGAGTGTGAATGTGGTCGATGAAGATTTCCATTTATCAACGGAGGATGAGGAGGAAGAGGTTGTTCTTGTCCCCCCCAGTTGGGACTGTAAAGATTACCAAAATTCTCTAAGAGGATGTTCGGACTCAGTTAATCCAATGCTTGAAGATAAATAAGGACATCTTTGCTTGGTCCCATTCAGATCTAAAAGGAGTTGACCGGAATGTCATGGAGCACAGGCTGAATGTTTCTCCGGATGTTAAACCGATAATCCAGAAGAGAAGGCACTTCGCGCCTGAGAAAGATGCTGTGATCAGGAGTCAGGTCGGGGACCTAATCCGAGCTGGACACATAACTGAGGTACATTTCCCTACTTGGTTGTCAAATGTAGTATTAGTGCCAAAGGCTTCGGGAAAGTGGAGAATGTGTGTGGATTTTCGAGACCTAAACAGAGCTTGCCCCAAGGATTGCTATCACCTCCCTAGGATCGATCAACTTTTTGATTCTACCTCTGTACATGAGTTACTCAGGTTTTTGGATGCTTATCAGGGGTACCATCAAATTACCCTAGCTGAGGAAGACCAGCGCAAAGTTATCTTTGTCACGGCAGATGGGACATTTGCTATGTTATGCCTTTTGGGTTGAAAAATGCAGGAGCAACCTATCAAAGGTTGATGGATAAAGTGTTCAATCGTCAGATCGGGAGGAACATTGAGGTGTACGTGGATGATATTTTGGTAAAATCACGGAAAGAGGAAAGCTTCATAGCTGATGTTGAAGAAACTTTTTGTGCGCTTCGAGATTACCAGGTTAGGTTGAATCCTAACAAATGTGTGTTTGGGGCAAGAACAGGAAAGTTTTTGGGGTATATGGTTATCCGACGAGGAATTGAAGCTAATCCAGAAAAAGACGTTCGAGACCGCAGTTACACGAGGGGAGCTTTACAAGTCCTGGTCCAGCGGTTAACAGGAAGGATCGCCGCATTGTCGAGATTCATCTCCCGATCTGCTGATCGAAGTCTCACCTTCTTCAAAATGCTTCGCAAAGAAAATAATTTCGAGTGGAATGACCAGAGTGAGAAAGCTTTTCAGGAATTAAAGGAATATCTGAAAGAACTGCCTATATTGAACAAACCCGAGCCCGAAGAATTATTGTATGTATACCTTGCAGTCACACCACAAGCTGTTAGTTCGGTCCTTGTTCGGGAGGAGGGAAAGAATCACCGACCTGTTTATTTTGTCAGCCATGCCCTCAAGGGTGCCGAGCTAAATTATACCACGCAGGAGAAGTTAGCTCTGGCTTTGGTTATCACTTCTCGGCATCTTAGGCCCTATTTTCTCTCTCATCCTATTATTGTGCTTACCAACAGTGTATTGGGACAGATCATTCCTCATCCCGACGCCTCGGGAAGACTGGTCAAATGGGTTACTGAACTTAGTGAGTATGATCTTCAATTCAAACCCTGAACAGCTGTCAAGGCGCAAGCGTTGGTGGATTTCCTGGCAGAAACCACCCACCTCGAGCAAGAAGAACAGTGGAAGATATATGTGGATGGATATTCTTGCTCATCTGGGAGCGGTGTGGGAGTAATTATTGTTCTCCGTGGACCGAAGAAACTAGAATGGCCGTAACTCTGGATTTCAAAGCTACCAATAATGAAGTGGAGTATGATGCCTTGTTGATTGGACTCCGAGCTGCCAAAACAATGGGGATTGCCCGAGTTTTGTTATGTTCTGATTCTCAGTTAGTGATTCAATAGTGCAATGGAAAGTTCGAGGTAAAGAACAAGAAAATGGTTAATTATGCGGAAGCTCTGAGCAGAATGGCCGAAAATTTTTCTGAACTTATCTTTTTGCAAATACCTCGGGAGGATAATGAAAAGGCAGACAGATTGGCTCGGATGGCCAGTTCTCTCAAGACACCCTCGGGAGACGAAGTACAAGGACAAGAGCTAATGTCGCAGATTTATCAGGTCGAGACAAGTCCTGAGAGCATGTCCACCTCAGATTGGCGATATGAAATCTACCAATATGTCACGCATCAAGTCTTGCCCAAGGATTCCCGGAAGGCCCGAAAAATCAAGCGACGAGCTCTTCGTTTTGCTCTATTGAATGGTACGTTGTACAAAAGATCCTTTTCCAAACCACTCTTGAAATTTTTAGGTCCTGAGGAAGCTAGATATGTGTTGAGGGAAATTCACGAAGGATGTTGTGGGAACCACCTCGGGAGTATGGCTCTGGCTAGGAAGGCTCTCCTAGCAGGTTTTTTCTGGCCGACTATGCAAAAGGACGCTTTAGATCTATTTAGAACTTGTCGTGATTGCCAAAGGCATTCCTATTTGCAAAAACAGCCCGCCGAACTATTAAGGTCGGTCCTCTCCTCATGTCCTTTCGATCAGTGGGATATCGATATTGTAGGACATTTTCCCCCAACAGGAGGAAAGAAAAAGTTCTTGTTGGTGGCGGTAGACTATTTTTCCAAATTGGTGGAAGCCGAGCCACTGGCTAAGATATCTGAAGCGGAAGTTTTAAAATTCTTGTGGAAGAACATCGTCTGCCGTTACGAAATTCCTCGAAGACTTATATCAGATAACGGAATGTCAGGCCTCGTGCTCACAACCGAGTAAAAACCCAAACACATGCGGAAGCTTATCAAAAAGTGGGTAAAATTTTTGCTTTTAGGCCCGACGGTTTAAAACATATAATTTAAAATAGAACGATACTCAAAATAAGTTCCCAGTTTACAAACCAACAAAATAAAATATAGCATCAATACAAATAAACGTATCAGACTCCACATCAGAATACAACAACGAAGCACAGGGCATCTCCCCGGCCACTAGACTAATAGAGGCTACGACCAACAAGAGAGCCAAAGAACTCAAGGCATAGCTCAATAAAATTTGCAACGGAAAGGTGGCCACTGTGAGTGTAGGACATGTGGGAGTTACCCACTCACCCCTACTCGCTCACCAATACCAGGTGCATCAATCACTCCACCTGCTGTTGCCCAACCTATGAACTGTTGTAGTTAGCCACTTGGCGCATAGGGGCTAACACATCCCAGCAGGGAGATGAGAGTGCTGTATTGCCGCTTGCCCTCGCTACCTGGTAAGAAACAACAGCAATACAACAAGGCACAACTGCCGAAGTACAAGGTACAATATAACTGAGATATGAAATGCAAGTGCTGCGAATGCGTGTATGCATATAACAACAAGCAGTAAACACTGGCAGCCATACACATAAACAACAAACAGCCATCAATGCATTTACTCATGCCAACCTCACGCTGTAACAAGCTCGAATCCGTACCTTAACACTGAGCAACAATTTACCAAATACAAAGCCTGAGAATACTGACTCCAACCTGTAAAACATACGCAAGATACAGGGAATCATCAACCCAAAACTCACGGCCAACACACATAAAGCTCACGGCTGGGAGTCCCAAGCTCAACCAACAAACACCACCCTAATACAACTTAACAGAGAGCTAAATCACATCTAGGAAACAAGATCTCAACAACTAAACTCGAAAACTACCTGCACGCACAACTCACGGCCGAGAGCAGTAGCTTCGCGATCTCTCCCCAGCGAACACTAGCCTCTGAAACTGGTATAGGGTGAAAGAGCTTTCCAAGAGGAGTCCAACTCTACCTCAAACGTGAAAAACGTCGACGGGAATCACCGGATAAAGATCACGATGAACAGTAGTCGAGGGTTTGGAAAACAGAGAACGAAGATAAGAATTATTTGCTAAGTATGGGATCTGGTGAATTACAATGAAGCCAACGCTTCTAATAAATAGGCGCGAGGGATCTGTTAAATTATTCCACCGACAGAAACAGCTTTCAAGACTTCTAAATGCACAACATATTCCACCAAAAACCAACGCATGCGCTAAAACACGGTGAAATCTGCACACAAACAACGCGGGAACCAAAACGACGTCGCACAGGTGAAATCTGAATGCTAGCGCTAAAAGCTGGACACTGAAAGCTGGAAACTCTCTAACACTAACACAACGCGGGAGAAATCTGCACACGTCATCAAATCTGGTCCAATCGCCAAACGTTGAAACACGCTACAGGAGAGTTGACCAATCGTTGACATCTGTTCTCACAACTCGCAATACACAAACAGATCTCATGCAAACAGATCTCACGCAAAATAGATCTCACGCAAAAACAGATCTCACGCAAGCGCTATACCAGATCTCTCCAACTCGCGCTAATCAAAACAACACCGTTCTTACTTATGCAAACGACAATGTTTCAAGCCTTAACAAAATACACTAGAACCAGATCTCTACACCCTAGCGCAAAACAAATCTCATGAAACGACGGCGTATCAAGCAAAACGCGCCACAACGCTAAGCGTCCAGATTTCACAAACTTTGAACAGATCTCTCAAACCAGCAACGCTTACGTCATTCACACAACGTTTACATCATCAAATCTGCTACCAGATTTCACCAAAATTTCGAAAATATCAAAATTTCCAGAATTGTTCCAAATGTGATTCTCGACCCAAAAATGCAACCCAAACATTCAAAATGAAATCTGAATCACCAGAAATCACTAAAACCCGATTATGTTTCAAGCCTTAACAAAATACACTAGAACCAGATCTCTACACCCTAGCGCAAAACAAATCTCATGAAACGACGGCGTATCAAGCAAAACGCGCCACAACGCTAAGCGTCCAGATTTCACAAACTTTGAACAGATCTCTCAAACCAGCAACGCTTACGTCATTCACACAACGTTTACATCATCAAATCTGCTACCAGATTTCACCAAAATTTCGAAAATATCAAAATTTCCAGAATTGTTCCAAATGTGATTCTCGACCCGAAAATGCAACCCAAACATTCAAAATGAAATCTGAATCACCAGAAATCACTAAAACCCGATTAATTCAACAATTAATCCTTAATACAATTTCCAGGTCTCACATTTCTCCCTCACTAAAAAGAATTTCGTCCTTGAAATCAACAACAATTCAATTACCGAAACACAGCAGCAAGATACAAAACAGGAACTCGCCCAACACAGGCCAAGAGTTCAAGATAACTAAGCAAACAATTTACAACATCTAGGGAAGAAATACAACCAAAAGCTACAACCTACTGGAAAATATAGCCCAACGGCTACTCAAACAGATGCGGCCACTCGCGCTGCATCTTTTCTTCCAGCTCACAAGTAGCTTCTTCCCTTCCATGTTTGCTCCACTGCACCATTACCAAAGGAATGGTCTTATTCCTCAACTGTTTCTCTTTTCTGCCAAGGATTTGCAAAGGATATTCCTGATAACTCAACGACTGATCTAGCTCTACCTCGTCAGTTTCAAGCACATGAGACGGATCTGGATCATACTTCCTCAACATGGAAACATGAAAGACGTCATGTAGAGAAGATAACTCAGACGGCAACAACAGACGATACGCCAAAGGGCCAATCCTCTCGACAATCTCATACGGACCAACGTAACGAGGGGCTAACTTTCCCTTGCGTCAAAAGCGCATCACACTACGAAACGGAGAAACCTTGAGAAATACACGATCACCAACCTGAAACTCTAGAGGTCGACGCCTCTTATTCGCATAACTGGCTTGGCGATCCTGGAGCTTTCATCCTTTGTCTGATTAGATCGACATGATCTTTCATTTGCAGCACAAAGTCAGGGACAGATAGCTGCTTCTCCCCCACTTCATCGGCAATACAATCAAATCAACATTAATCTTATGTCCTTGAAGTTTAAGTTCTAAACCCCTAAACAGTTCGTGCGATACCAGCTTCTCCCCTGATGGTACCGACACACAATAACCTATCATTACTTGCTCCGGCTGGATAAACAATTTCTTAACAAACTCTGCCGCAATGAATGAATGCGTAGCTCCTGAATCTATTAAAGCCAGAGAAGGAAATCCAGCTATCGAAATTTCACCTGTGACTACTGTCGAGTCTGGATTGGCTTGTTCAGCTGTCATTATATAGGTTCTGCTAGTCACCAGCTGCTTGAGCTTTGGACAATTTTTCAAAATATGTCCGGGCATTCCACAATTATAGCAGACGTTTTTTCCAAGTCTGCATTGCCCCAGATGATTCTTGTGGCACTTAGGACATTCTGTTCTATTACTACCAGCAGGAACAGAGCTAATAGGTTGAATCAGTAGAGGCTTTTGCTCCTGAGGCCTCTGCTGGTTCTTGTTTTGCTTCTTGAACGGCCTCTGGTCCTTTTGCTGAAAGGCTTGTCTTTTCTGCTGCCTTTCCTCATCAACATCTTTCCAATCCCTTTCGATTTGCAGGGCTCTATCCACTGCTTCCCTGTAGGTCTTTGGCACAGATAACCTGACATTCATTTTGAACATCGGCTTTAATCCTTCTACAAAGTGACTCAGTTTCTCTTCTGGGTCACTTCCTATCAGTGGCACAAAATAGCACCCTCTTTCAAACTTCCGCACATACTCCTGTACGGTTAAACTCCCTTGTTTGAGGTTCAAAAATTCCCTCTTCAATTCAGACCTCTTTCCTGCCGTGAAGTATTGTTCATAGAATACTTGTTTAAAATCTGACCATGTGAGATTCAAAAAATCCACAGACAATTTGGCTCCTTCCCACCAAATCATTGCATCATCTCTCATCATATAGATAGCGCATCTAGGCCTATCTAAATCAGACATTTGAAGGTACTCAAAAATAACCTCCATGGATTTGATCCAGCTCTCGGCAACTAGTGGATCAGTAGTACCACTAAATTCCTTGGGTTTCTGCCGTCTAAACTTCTCTTGGGGATCATCATTGCTCGGTCCCTGCTGCTGCTTAATTGGCCATTGCCTCTGTTATTTTGTTCTACCAGCAGTCTTAACAGTTGTGTGATATTAGCATTATTATCACTATCAGTTTCTTCTAAAGGAATACTTCGTCTAGTTCTTCCTCTTCCTGCCATTCTATATTCTATAGCCCGTAATCCACCACATACATATATCAGAACATGCTAAATAATTTAAAGACAGTTCTCTGAAAATAAACTCACAACTTAGAGGAACAGACGATGAACTTTGATCCAGCTGATGGTGCGAGTGTTTATCTCAGGAACGTTGCTCTTATACCATGTTGTGATACCCGAACCCACGGGAATCACGAAATGGGGTAAATAAAATTTTCAAATAAAAGAAGGGCTAAAAGACAATTGGTTATAAGCTGTATTTCTTATAACTTCAAAAGAAATAGAAAATGCGAAGACAATTCTAACAGACATTCAAATGCGCGCCAACTACTAGAAACATTTGCGGAAAAACAGACTTCATTAATAACTGCAATTGCGATTTACAACAGCTGATATTCTATATAAATGTACAATTGTTGCAACTGAGTTAATACAGTGTTTCTAATACAAAAAAAACACCAACTGAAGACACGGAAAAGCTGGCCTTTGACAAACACACACCACCCAGCAGCTGAGTCAAGTTTCACCCTCTGTCCGCTCTCCAGCTGTCGCACCTGCACCATTTTAAAAGCTAGTGAGCCTAGGGGCTCAACAAGTAAAACCTGAATAATAACAAGTTCAAATACGCAGGTGGACATCTGATCAATACATAAGTTAAAGGAACATTAATGATCATCATCATTTTCTTTCATAAACATTTCATAAACTTGGAGACAGGGGATAATAGCCCAAATCTCAGCATCAATATCTTTTCTTTAGATTTATGGCATATAAGCTCCTCATGGTCCGTGTTGCACTTTGATCAAAATGACTTCCGATATCAGTTTTAGCATATATCTCATATGAAAGGGCAGTAGACATCTAGACAACTGCTCTCCCTTCTCCTTGGTGACCGTCAACTATCTATGCCATAATCTTAAATAAACTTTTGTTCTATTAACATCCTTTCGTAAAATTTTCTTTCTTAAAATTCTCGGGTTCCATCATTTAAAACTCTCGCTTCCATTTTTAAAACTTTACTGAGTATCGAGTTCGATTTTGGAAACATAACATTGACATTAGACCAGTCGGAAGAGAAACCAGTCGCAAAGAATAGGAACCAGTCGAAAGAATAAAACCAGCTGCAAGACCCTTTTTACTCAAAACATCCGTTTTAAATGAAACGACGTCGTTAGCGCATCTACCAGCCGTAAGGAAAAACGTTAAACAACTAGTCGCAAGAAAAAGCGCTAACATCTATAAAACCAGACGCAATGAACAGTACCAGTCGCAAGACTAATACCAGCTGCAATGAACAGTACCAGTCGCAAGGAATAGTACTTTTAGAAGTAAACGATGTATCTGCTGGTATGTATCAAGGAAATGCAACTGCTGAAATGAACAGTGCAACTACTGATATTACGAAAACAACGCAACTGCTGAAATATTACAATGGAATGCAGCTGCTGGAATTTGACTTGATAATTGTAATATCAAAACAACAACTATGTTATCAGCCGCTGCCTATCAAACCAGACTTCATACTGATTCAACTAGCAACTACCGATTACACAGTTATCAAATTCTGATATTACAGCTACTGAAAGAAGAACATTCATAAACATTCTGGGAATAAACTCGAATCCTCAGTACTTTAAAAACATCATAAACCGGAAGCATACAAAACATCAATTTGAACCCATCTTTCTTTCCTTTTATGCATAATTCATTTCAAACATGAACTTTAAACATATTGTAACACATATAAGCAAAAAGACTCAGAAACATCAATATATGCTTCAAATGGTGAGTCAAAAATCAGCTTTTATTTGCCTTAAACGAAGCTTTGCAACAACAACCGATTCCTGCAAAAATCTTCTCCTTAAGCAACGCACGAACTCTTCTGGAAATATTTTGAAGAACACCTCAAGATTTTTCTTTGCAAATGATAAAGATCTTACTTTGAAAACAGGTTTTTATATGAAAGGGATTAGTGGCATGCTACTTGTGAAATTAAGCATGACACACTTATAAAATTTAGTAAAATTCCCTTCCTCTCATTTTAATTTGAAAAACACCAAACTTTTTTCAAAAGAAATCATTTGTCCTCCTTAAAATATTTTCAATCGATTTAAAACCTGCTCGTGCATCACTCTTTGGAGTTATCCGCTGGAAGCAGCTGCGTCACATCTTATTTCTGAATTCAATTAAAATCAGCAATGCATAATCATTCGACATGCCAATTTTAAGATCTATAAAATGAACAATATGCATAATGTGGTCCTATGGATTTTTTGGGGCGTTACACTTTTGTTTGGCAACATGTGTGCCAATAGTTTTGACATTGAGCACCTTCAAAGTTGGGAAAGGCTTGGGTTCACACAGAGCCAAATCTGGTATTTCCTGTAGCAAAACATAAATCTGAACGGCAAACCCTCTAGCTTGCTTAGAGGAGGGTGTGACCATCTCCTTCAATATATCGAACAACAACTTACTCCAGTTGATTTTCATACCGCAGTGAATAGCGGTCATCAACAGAAACCGCTCATGAGTCACTGCGTCGAAAGACCCGGCCTTGACGGTAACAGATTTCGCCAAAATATCGTTCAGCAAACAAAATTCATATTTCATCTTCCTCTTCTTGTCTGAAAATTGTTCACCAGACTTGGAAAAGATCCTCCTAGCATCGAAAATCAAATCCTTTGGCACTACAGACAAAGCAGATAGCCCTTCAGTAGACAACTCAAAACTACCAGAAAACTGCTCTTCAGTAATCTCAACCTATTTTCCCTGAATGGTGCTGATCCACTGAGTTTTCTCTCACCAGAGCGTTCTGAAATAAAGCTACCAAATCCGCTTCATAGATACCGGATGAACACCCCAGAAAACCTCGGAGACCCGAAGACTCCAGAGTTTTGAACATGGCAGCCATGCTTCTTTCGGAAACCTCAGAACTGATTCGAAATCGACTTGAAGAGTGTATGCGATCACGGAAGATGCCATTTCAGTAGGTAGATGAAGGAAAAATACGCTGGAAATATTGAAGATTATCTGCAAAGACAAGACCACTAGAAAGTAAGAGCACAAAAATTCTTGAGAGTAATATTCGCAAGGTAAATGTTAGTGAAAATGAAACGTCGTAATATAAGTAAAAATGTGAAATGGCAAGAGAGAGAAAATATGGATGTGACATTTCGCATGATGACAACCACGTGTCAATCATCCAATGGCACGATCAAGACTTTGAAAGATTTTCGAAAATTTTACCCGTACAGTGAAAAATTTAAAAACGAGCGCCATTTTTCTTAACACGTCATATCCTTAAATCTGTTTTGTTATATCAGCTGGGGTACTACCAGATCTGTTCTCTTGTAAGCATCAGCTGTATATACACGAAGTCTGAGTAGGTTCAGATCTCACGCATTCAGCTGACTCAGCACTTATTAACCCAGACCTGTTGTTCCCCCTAAAGCTGAGGTCCTCCCAAATCTGAAAGTTTACCAGATCTGAAAAATCCACGTTGTTCCCCCTGAACAGTTGACTCAGATCTGACGTAAACAACAGTTGTTAAACCTGCAATTGTTAGCACAAACATAGATTAAGGCAGTTCTAAGAGACCAAGAATATTTCGAAAATACAAAAACTTAGCGTCCGGTAGAGGTTTCATGAAGATATCAGCAACTTGCTGATCTGTTGGCATATATTCCAGCCGGACGTCCTTCTTGAGCACGTGATCTCTTATGAAATGATGCCGAATATCTATGTGCTTTGTTCAGGAGTGCAGCACTGGGTTCTGAGTGATCGCGATGGCACTGGTATTGTCACAGAGAATATGAGCTTCAGAAGCTTCAATGCCATAGTCCTTCAGCTGGTGTTGAATCCATAAGATCTGAGCACAGCAGCTCCTAGCCGCTAGATACTCCGCTCCAGCTGTTGACGTAGCAATTGAGGTCTGCTTCTTACTGAACCAGGAAATCAATCGATCTCCTAAGAATCGACAAGTCCCACTGGTGCTTCGCTGATCAATCCTGTATCCTGCGTAGTCTGCATCACTGTAATCGATTAAGCTGGAGTCTTTGGGATACCAAAGACCCACATTGGAAGTTCCTTTTTAATATTTTAAAATTCTTTTCACTGTAATATAATGCGATTGTTTTGGCCCTACTTGAAATCTAGCACACATACAGACAACAAACATGATTTCTGGTCTGCTAGCTGTTAGGTATAGCAAAGAGCCAATTATACCGCGATACAAAGATAACTCTATGGCGGTTCCAGCTTCGCCTTTGTCTAGCTTGATTGAGGCACTCATCGGGGTCGCTGCTGCTGAGCAATTGTACATGCCAAATTTCTTCAGCAGTTCTTTCGTGTATTTCCTTTGATTAATGAAGATCCCATTATCAAGCTGTCTCACTTGTAATCCCAGAAAGAACGTTAGCTCACCCATCATGCTCATCTCGAACTTATCCTGCATCAACTTAGAAAATTTCTGGCACAACTTGGGGTTAGTTGACCCAAAATTAATATCATCAACATATATCTGTACCAACAGGATATGATCAGATTGACAAATTTAAACAAGGTCTTATCGACAGTGCCTATTGTGAAATCATGCTCGATAAAAAATTTTGAAAGTGTATCATACCAGGCTCTAGGTGCTTGCTTCAATCCGTATAGAGTTTTATCATGTTTGTAAACGTGATCTGGATATGTATGATTTACGAAGCCAGGAGATTGTGCAACATACACTTCCTCAGATAAGATTCCATTTAGAAAGGCACTCTTCACATCCATCTGAAAGACTTTTAAGTCTTTATATGCAGCAAATGCAAGAAACATGTGAGTGGCTTCTAATCTAGCTACTGGTGAGTATCATCAAAGTCTATGCCTTCCATTTGTCTAAATCCTTGAGCTACCAGTCTAGCTTTGTTTCTAATTACTACGTCATCTTCATTCAGCTTGTTCCTAAAGACCCATTTAGTTCCTATTACAGAATGAGTAGAAGGTCTAGGGACTAATTGTCATACATTATTTCTTTTAAATTGAATAAGTTCTTCTTGCATTGCATCTATCCAGCTCGGGCCAGCTAAGGCTTCTTCTATCAGCTTTGGTTCTATATACGATATGAATGTTGAATCAAAGTGATCATGCATTAGTTGGCTTTGTGTGCGAACAGGAGAGTGAATGTTACCTATATCTGCTCAGGTGGAAGATTTCTATTCCACCGAAGATCAGATCCGATTGGATTTGCTCCTTGTTCAGCTTGGATGTTCGATTGGTTGGCTTGATCTGGATTATCTGATACCAGTTTATAAGGGTGTTGTTGTTCCAGATTTGTATCAGATACCAATTGATAATTTGCGTTACAGCTTGGGCATCTGGAGCTGGTCTGGATACCAATTGATGTACTGCAGGATCTTCTGGTGTATCCACTTGAGCAGTAGTTGGTTCAACATCCGCAGCTGGCACACTAGATGAGATCTGTTCCTGCATAGGGTCAACATTAGTCAAATCAATGACTACTGAGTTACCTGCCAGATCTTCTTGTGCGTTATCTTGTGGTGTGTCCAGATCTGTTTGAGGATCAGCTGTGCGTCGGATCTGTGCCACATCATCACTTGATTCTTCTAAGCTGGTTGATTCCAGATGTGAGCACAAGTCATGTAAGCTCGCAGCTCAATTTGATCAAAAGTTGGTCTCGTCGAACACCACATGTGCTGATTCTTCGACTGTCAGACTTCGATTGTTGAACACTCTGTCGGCCTTTCTCACAGCTGAGTATCCGAGGAATAAACCTACATCAGATTTGGCATCAAAAGCTGTTAGGTGTTTTTTACCGTTATTATGAATGAAACACCTGCACCCAAACACCCTGAAATAAGATATATCAGGTTTCTTGCCACTCCAGATCTCATATGGGGTAACTCCATGAGTCGTGTTAATCATAGATCTGTTTTGAGTGTAGCAAGCTGTGTTAACTGCTTGTGCCCAGAACTTTGTGAAATACCGAAATAAGCAATCATAGATCGAGCAACTTCTTTTAAATTTCGGTTTCTCCTCTCAGCTAGCCCGTTCTGCTGAGGAGTTCTCGCTGCTGAAAGCTCATGCTTTATTCCAATGTCTTCCAGATAAGAGGATAGTTTATAATTTTCAAACTCAGTTCCTCTATCAGATCTTATTCGGTTGACAGTAAAAGATTTGTCATTTTGCAAAAGTTTCAAAAGCTTAATCAGCTGGTCAGCAGTTTCAGATTTTGATTTTAAAAATAGCACCCATGTAAATTTCGTAAAATCATCAACAACCAGGATGTAGTTCGTTCCCCATAAGCTGGTTACGGGTATAGGACCAAAAAGATCCATATGTAAAAGCTCTAAGCTTCGGGAAGAACGTTGACCATTTTTGTTTTTAAAAGTAGATCGAATCTGTTTACCCAGCTGACATGCTGCACAAATATCCTTAGAAAAATTTAGTTTGTGCATACCAGAAACCAATTCAAGCTTACTCAATTTGGCAAGGGTGTTAAAGTTTAGATGGTTCATTCTTTGGTGCCACAGCCAGCTCTTGGAAGAGTCAGCTGCTAGGCAAATCTGTTACAGACCCAGCTGACATGCTGCACAAATATCCTTAGAAAAATTTAGTTTGTGCATACCAGAAACCAATTCAAGCTTACTCAATTTGGCAAGGGTGTTAAAGTTTAGATGGTTCATTCTTTGGTGCCACAGCCAGCTCTTGGAAGAGTCAGCTGCTAGGCAAATCTGTTCAGATCCCATCTGCTCTGACCAAATTGATAATGTAGGTATTCCTCGATCTTTTGCCTACCAATATAGTCAGACCATCCGGACTCTGAACTGTGCATGTGTGCTTTTCAAATTTAACTATATACCATTGTCACACAGCTAACTTATACTAATTAAATTATAGCACAAATTTTCAACAACAAGAATATCAGATGTGGAAATGTTACCATGGGTAAGCTTACCCTTACCCACAGTGTTACCGTGAGAGTTATCACCAAAAATAATTTTGGCTCCTTTGTGTTGTACCACATCTGACAGTAGCTTTGGATTACCTTTCATGTGCCTCTCACATCTGCTGTCCAGATACCAAATGATAGACTCATCTGCAGCTTTGTACCTGTTGACCTGCAATCACAAAAACAAATTTTGGTACCCAATTTTACTTGGGTCTAGATCGGATTACCCCTTTCGGGACCCATACTTGAATTACTTTAACAGTCTTCCCAATATGTGCGTCCATAAGGGTACGTGCAGAAATGTTGTGAGATATGTTGAGCTTTGGCTTAGTATGTGGACCATTCAGATCTCGTTGGGGCTGAACCTTTACCCACACAGATTTGACCTTCTTAGAACCACGCCTGGACTGGTTGGGAACAGACGACTTAGAACCAGCTTTCGCATTATTTTTCTCAAGTCTGTTATTTAGCCAGATTGTTTTGGAGTTCTCAGGTCTGATATATCCGATACCAGCTTTGCCTTTTTGGTTCAGTTTGTCAGGCCTCATGCACAAACATAGAGTTAAACCACGCAAACACTAGTGGAAGCAATAAAATAGTGGTTAAAATTTTCGCTTTTGGCCTGATGGAAAGATAACATAATTTAAATACACAATACTAAAAATATCCCAGTTTACAAACACTTAGTGCAACAGTACAACATGTATCAAAATACAAGAACACCTGAGTACCACTGGATACAACAAAGCACAGGGCATCTCCCGGCTAATAGTACTGATATAATATACTATACTAACTGAGATACTTTAACCATCTCCTGGGGAACCACCAGTCGGGTCAACTCCACGACCTGCTGTGAACCATGGTAACCTGAACAACAAACAGGCAAACAAACAAACCAAGACCCTGTGGGACATGGGGTCAAACCCCAGTACGGAGAGCAACTGAAAAACATCAAATGAAAAGCAACAGATAATATGCAAATGCTATGCATGAACAGCTGAGTACAAACGGAAGGCTACAACCAATGACAGGGAGCCAGAATCTCAAAGCTGATCAAGAATAGATACAACTGAATAACAGTGGCCACGGGGTGTGTGAGTATATGGAAGCTACCCACTCGTCTCAACACATGGCACCAGATGCAAAATACAGCTCAACCTGTTGTTGCCCAACTCATGAGGTGTGGGAGCTACCCACTCCGCTCATAGTGGCTAACAGATCCCGGCAGGGAGATGAGGGTGACGGTAGTTATCCGCTCGGCCTCTAAACAAGCATCCTCGTACGCACAGATCAATAAACAAGGCACGGCAAGGAAGATCTCAGCTCAATATGACAAATGCTTGTATGCAACAGATAAAATGTCCAACACAGAACATATATAACGATGCAAGGCATACACAGCAGCAAGCATAATCATCCATGCTCAATTCAAAGCTATAAAACAAGCTCACATCCGTACCTCAATTCAAGCATCCTCGTACGCACAGATCAATAAACAAGGCACGGCAAGGAAGATCTCAGCTCAATATGACAAATGCTTGTATGCAACAGATAAAATGTCCAACACAGAACATATATAACGATGCAAGGCATACACAGCAGCAAGCATAATCATCCATGCTCAATTCAAAGCTATAAAACAAGCTCACATCCGTACCTCAATTCTTCTGAGCTATAATTACAACAACGAAGTCCCGAGCATCACATATCTCACACATGCTAAACCAAACACAACGCTAACTCAGGGACCGAAAGCACAGAAACTACGAATTGGGAGCTACGAGCTCAACCAAATATGTCCTACCCTTCTAGCACAACAGAAGGCTCTAAGCATAGGACAAGGTAGGATCTTAACACTTACCCAACAAGCTACCTGACCGGCAGACGAAATCCGACGCTTATGCTCAGACTACAGAAGGGAGATGTCTTCGCACACCTCTCCAGCTTCACGCAAGCTTCCAAAAGCTGTACCAAACGAAGCGTCTTAGCAAGAGGAGTCCAGCACTACCACTCTTACTTCCGTCGGAGCTATCTACCGTCAGCAATCGGAGAAGATAAGGTTCGGTGAACAGTAGCTAGGGTATCGCGATAGGATTCGCTATCGAGAAATATTCTAAGTGTCGGGGCTGAATAATAAAGAACGAAGGCAAAGTTCTCTATTTAAAGGTCAGATATGCTCAAATCTGAAGAACAGATCCCACCGACAACTTAAGTCTCAAAGCTAATTTCCCACTCAGATCTGTATCTCACATCAGATATGGCCTTACGCCGAAACAGATCCTGGCTATCCAATGACTTCGCATAGGGTCCACTATCGCATCTAGACACTTCACCCGCTACTCAAATCTGAAATGCTAACCAGCATCGCAACACTCAGATCCTATCGAAATCTGAAGACCAACGCCTCAAATCTGAATCTCGCTTCCTAAACCAAAACGCTGTCGTTCCAACTAATCCAAACGAGGTAGTTTAGCTACCCACTGCTGAAACACACTGGCTCACATCTAACACTTGCGATACCAGATCTCACCATCACAACTGAGCGCGATCACCAGCGTTGACCAACACTCGCATCTGATCAGTTCCCACTGAAATATCCAACTCTCCAAATCTGTTTCAAGGACTTATACGAACGGGATAACTAAACCAAGCATAACAACTCAAATGTAGCTCATCCCAGATCTGTTCAAGCCGAATCTGGTTTATGCTAAACCCGATTAATTAACTAAATTAATCCAAGTAAACTTTCGGGTCTCACACAGTTGTCCAGAGGTCTGGTCATCATACTTTATCGACTCATAAGCATTGTGTATCACACTGGCTTTGACAAAATTCTTTTTGAACTTTTCATATGCCAGATATGATTGAGTACTCGTTCCCTCATATCTGCATTCTCCAACGCTGAAACCCAAGCCATATTTGTCGTTCAGTGGCTTTTGAGTCTCATGCAGCTTGCTCAAGGAGACGGAAGACTTGTCCAGGAGCTCATCACTTCATTTAACCTTTCGTTTTCAAATTTGAGCTCACAAGACCTATTTCTCAAGAGATCATTCTCAATCATCAGCTTACTCAACTCAGTCTTTAAACAGTCAGTATCCTCAAGCTGAGCATTGCTTGATTCAACTGAACTATTTTTCAGACCTTTGTTTTCGGCTTTGATTTCCTCAAATGTCTGCTTACGGTACTCATGGACTATTTCATTAGTGTGTTTATCAGGTCCTCTCGTGTAAATTCATTATTGGCAAAATCAAATACCTCATCTTCAGTAGTGGTCTGATTTTTCAATCAGTGGACTTCTTCTGGCTCACTGTCATGGATGAGGAGCTGCTTGATGTAGAATCTGAATATGAATCCGCCCAGTTCTTGTTACTTTCCTCAACAACAAGTACTTTTCTATCATTCTTTTGGTTGGGCCTCTTCTCAGATTTGGTCCTCATCCTTCTCTCTTTGGATCTTTCTTTGGATCTATCATCTTTCTTCTCATCTCTCTTAGATCTGTCCTCCTTCTTGGGCCTGTTACAATCTGCTGCGAAATGCCTTGGAAGACCACAATTATAACAGTTCATATCATTAGATATCTTTTCAGATTAGTTCTAATTAAAAGAAGGGTTATAGGATTTTCTCATGATTTTCCCAAACTTCTTGACGAAGATGGACATTGCGTAGTTGCTCAGTTGTTCTGCAAATTTGCTTGGTGAGCAATGTTCAGATGTTGTTGCAGCTAGAACTTTAGTTGGTTGGGAGGTAGACGGTCCAGCCTCAGATCTGGTCTCCAGCTCGAACTCGTATGCTTTCAGATTTACAAATAAATCATGGAGCTCAAGCCTGTTCAAATTTTTGGACTCTCGCATCGTCATGGTCTTGACATCCCACTCCCTGGGCAATGCTCTCATCACTTTGAGCGCCAACTCTCGGTTGCTGTATTCCTTGCCCAAACTTGTTAGCTTTATCACCACAGCACTGAATCTCTCATCGAACTCCGCCATATCTCTCCTTCTAGCATCTTGATTGACTCATATTTTTGTTGAGCAACATTTAACTTGTTCTCCTTGGTCTCATCATTTCCGTCACAGATCTGAGTCAACTTCTCCCATATTTCTTTGGCAGTAGCACAGGGTTTAATCTTGCTAAACATATTCTTGTCCAGCGTCTTGTAAAGTATGTCTCGTGCCATGTTGTCAAGATTCGCCTTCTTCTTATCCTCAGTTGTATATTCAAATCTGCTCTTCTCAATCCACTGAGGTGCTCCATCAGATATCGCTATAGTTGTATTGGCTTTCATTATTTTCATGTGACCATCTGTAATAACGGACCACATATCATCATCTTGCGCAGCCAAATGAGCTTGCATCCTAATCTTCCAGTAATCGTACTCCTCCTTGGAAAACATAGGAATTTTTTTGTGAGAAGACGACATTTTTTTTTAAATATATAAAGCGCACAGATAGAACTGTTCAATGACTGAGATGCACAGGCTCTAATACCAATTGATAGGATCAATGGAATCGAAAATATGGTTAAAATTATCTTAGGAGTTCATAAGGGAGGGGGTTGAATGAACTCCTTTCAATATATAATTTTTTGAAATCTTATAAACGCTTTTATAAGCCTTCTCTCAACTCAGATCTGAGTTACCAGATCTGAGACTCCCATTCTAAAGTTGTTCTCTCGGTTAACTAATAAAAATTGTGGAAAAAAACCGATCGAGCAGTGAACAGTATAAAATAAATGCGATGCAAATAATTATAAGTACAAGGTTCAGAATTTGTTTATGGAAGTTCGGATATCAAATCCTCCCCTTCTTCCTTTGCAGGAAGGTTCCACTAGAAGACTTTGATGAATAGACACTGTAGACACCCAATCACTGAGCCTCGCTCCAAGTGAACTCCTAGCAATTTGTTGGTCCGAAAATAGGATCAAAAAGATAGCCAGCGCTGATTTGACAAACAGTAAAAATTTTGCGCTGCTATAACCGAGCTGCAATAGCTCAAGGTTCTTGAACAAATACAATAAACAGAGCACCGGAGACAGATCTGGTATGATTTAAAAATCATGCGGAAAATACCAGAACTGAATCCTATATTTTAAAACAACTCAAACAGATTTATGTACAACATAAATCTGTTCTAGACTTGTGTGCTTGTGTGCTAACTGTGTACAATGCGATGCTAAGTTGAAAGTAACTGCTGAACTGTTATGTGTGCAATGCGTGCTAAAATGCTAAGTAAAATATGCAATACTGAAAGCTTAAAGAACACGATACTCAGCAGGTTTGTTTCTGGAAGTTCGGACTTCAATGTCCTACATCTCCCCTTCTTCCACCTCGGAAGGATCCACTACAAGAAGATTTGATCTTACAACTTAGTGTACAGACCCAATCCCACAACCAGCAGCTGTGAGAACTCCTAGACTCCTCAAATGCACAACAGCCTCAACTGTGTGACTGACTACATACACATGAGTTTACGTTCTTCATGCTTGGACGGGAACTGTTAACATATTTCGAGATTCATTCACAAACAGTTGTGAATGAATCCGGGTGTGTGAGATTGATACAATGAACGCTCAACTCTCTGTTTTTCTCACACACGAGGGAAATGCTCTAATACAAGCTAATTCTAGCTACACTGTCAACTGCAATGAAACTCTCTCTCGAATGATTAGTTGACAGCTTCACTTCAGATTATTTTCCCTCTGTTGGTGCACTGTGTAAACAATGAAATTCTCCCACAGTATGTAGTTGCACCAACTGAACGAACACTAAGTGTCTCGCTCACTCTGCAGAACTCTCTGTGGGTCTGTGTGGGTCTCTGTGGGTCTCTGTGGGTCTCTGTGGGTCTCTCTTTCTTCAATGGGCGTTGCCTCGTATAAATAGCCTCTGCTGAATAAATCTTCCCGTTGGAAAGCTTCCAAAAACTCTTCAGCGCTCCAGAAGGCTATCTTGTCTTCTTCAATAGATTTATCTTCTTGCGTCTGGGTAATCAAACACTGCGTCTGGGCGACTGGATCTTGCGACTGGTTAACAACGCAAACTCTTCCTGCTGAATCTTTAGCGCAAGAGCAAAACGCTGTCGTATCAACTTATGTAAACGACATCGTTTTGCTATCGCTATCTCCAAATAGCATCTGCTGAATATGATGACGTCACCGATGACGTCATCAACGCTAATCCATCTGCTGATTCTCCAGCACGACATCGCTTCATCTTTTTCGCTTCTCTTCATATGCTGATACTTATTGCGAATGCAAAACGCTGTCGTTCCAACTTATTCACGCGACATCGTTTTGCAATCGCCAATACCAACTGCTGGTTGAAGCTCTCTGCTGGTTTTATTCCACTGTAGCTTCCTGCTGAATGATGACGTCACTGCTGATGTCATCTACACTTAGCGCTCCAGCTGATTTCTTCATCGCTCCAGCTCCAGCTTGCGATTCTTCTTCTTCTTGAATAGCGACTGTTAATAGATTCATCAACAGTACTTATAATTGGAATCTTCTTCTTCGATGTAATTCTCCAGCAGACTTCTCAATACATGTGCCAGCTGGTTCACTTTATCTCTTTAGCGCTTGCAGCTGGTTGTCATCGTTTCAGCTGGTTCATCATGCTCCAGCTGATTCAACTCGGCCTCTGCCTGATTACGAACAGCTGATTCAACTTTGGACGTCTCCATTGCTAATCCAGCTGTCGATTCCATGAACACCAAACCAACTACTGATTGTTTATATTGCAAACCATCGGCTGGACAAATATAGCTGTTGCTGATCGTCTTCTTCGTTTCTAAAACCTGTACGCTTAAGTGGAATTGTTAGAAACACAATAACAGGTTTTGTGTAATTCAAAACTTAATTAGGATCTGTCAAAACAGATCCATCAATCTCTCCCTTTTTGATTTACACAAAACCTTAAATAAACAATGCATGTTCTAACAATTCTCTCCCTTTTGTGGGAATCAAAAAGAGAGTGAACTGCTGGACTTCCCGATAATTAAAACAAAAAGCTCTCCCTACACTGTTACAACAAAAACAATGTAACAGCAGGAGTTTTAATCTTTGAAAAACAAAACAGCTTTGGGAAGCACCGTATGCAACAGTATATGATTTTCAAAAGCGAAACTGATGCATAACTCAAAATTATAAAAGACAGTGACGCCACTCTCCCTATCTTTTATAACATGAGCTCAGATCGATTTAAAAACAAAATTTTGCATCAGCTGAAATTCGCAAAACAGAACAATTTAAAATACATCAGTGCATCGAAACATTTCAAATGACATATGCTACTGAGTTACTTAAATCTATGAAGAACCAGTACAGAGAACAGCTCAGATTTTTCCTTCTTCTATCTCGCCCCATGTGCTTGTCACTGAGCCTCGCTCCAAGTGATCTTACAGCACAACGAAAATAGAAGCTTGGCATCTGCCCGAGACTCGCGCATCCCGACAGTTCATCAAGTGAAAAACCGGTTCTACATTAAAATAAATTAACTGGCCTTCATAAACAAGCTTCTCAAAATTGTTAAAAACTTTAAAAACATAGCACATGTGTTTTAAAATCAGTGCTCGTTCAAGAACAACCTGCTCTGATACCACCTTGTTGGTCCGAAATAGGATCAAAAAGATAGCCAGCGCTGATTTGACAAACAGTAAAAATTTTGCGCTGCTATAACCGAGCTGCAATAGCTCAAGGTTCTTGAACAAATACAATAAACAGAGCACCGGAGACAGATCTGGTATGAAATTAAAATAATGCGGAAACACCAGAACTGAATCCTTAGTATTTTAAAACGATTCAAACAGATTTATGTGCAACATAAATCTGTTCGACTGTGCAAGTGTGCTAACTGTGTATGCCTTCAAATATGTTATGCGATGCTAAAGTAAAGCAGGTGCTGAATGAATAACAGAGTACAATACACAAGCGATTTGTTTCTGGAAGTTCGGACCTCAATGTCCTACATCTCCCCTTCTTCCACCTCGAAAGGCTCCACTAGAAGACTTTGATTTAGATTCAGCAGTCGACACAATAAGCTCCTCTCAAGAATGATTATCGACTGCTTCATCTTCTTTTGTTCTTCCCTCTGTTGTTGTCTTCTATTAATTTTTCTCTTTTGTGCAATAACAACTTTCTCTCTGCCGAACACTTCTTCAATGGCGCTTCTCGAATATATAGCCTCTGTTTGAAATATGGTCGTTAGATAGATTCCAAATCTGTTCAGCGCTTGTCAAGGCCACTTTGTCGTCTTTCCATTTCAGTGCAACGCTCCTCTGTAAATTATACTATTTCCCAGAATAGTACAAATCTTGTTCCCTTGAATTGAGGAAGATTGCATGACTAAATCTCAGCCATTGATTCTTTCCATCTTGAGCGTTGATTGCGTCTTGTCGCTTTCGCCATTTGAATTACGCTCAGCAGTTGACATCCAGCTTTTGTAAGTTGTCAACTGCTTCGCTGCTGATCCATCACTACGACTGGATTCATCTTCTGCTGATGTCTTTGTCGACTAGATGCAAAGTACTGTAGCTTGCGACTGGATCTTGCGACTGGTTAACAACGCAAACTCTTCCTGCTGAATCTTTAGCGCAAGAGCAAAACGCTGTCGTATCAACTTATGTAAACGACATCGTTTTGTCTATCGCTATCTCCAAATAGCATCTGCTGAATATGATGATGTCACCGATGACGTCATCAACGCTAATCCATCTGCTGATTCTCCAGCACGACATCGCTTCATCTTTTTCGCTTCTCTTCATCTGCTGATACTTATTGCGAATGCAAAAAGCTGTCGTTCCAACTTATTCACGCGACATCGTTTTGCAATCGCCAATACCAACTGCTGGTTGAAGCTCTCTGCTGATTTTATTCCACTGTAGCTTCCTGCTGAATGATGACGTCACTGCTGATGTCATCTACACTTAGCGCTCCAGCTGATTTCTTCATCGCTCCAGCTCCAGCTTGCGATTCTTCTTCTTCTTGAATAGCGACTGTTAATAGATTCATCAACAGTACTTATAATTGGAATATTATTCTTCGATGTAATCTCCAGCAGACTTCTCAATACATGTGCCAGCTGGTTCACTTTATCTCTTTAGCGCTTGCAGCTGGTTGTCATCGTTTCAGCTGGTTCATCATGCTCCAGCTGATTCAACTCGGCCTCTGCCTGATTACGAACAGCTGATTCAACTTTGGACGTCTCCATTGCTAATCCAGCTGCCGATTCCATGAACACCAAACCAACTGCTGATTGTTTATATTGCAAACCATCGGCTGGACAAATATAGCTACTGATGATCGTCTTCTTCGTTTCTAAAACCTGTACGCTTAAGTGGAATTGTTAGAAACACAATAACAGGTTTTGTGTAATTCAAAACTTAATTAGGATCTGTCAAAACAGATCCATCACAATCTCCACAATACACGCAGATAACACTGTTGAGTTACAACCAACGTAATATTCGAACTGCTTCAAGAAGCACGTTCGTTACAGACTCAAATCTGAATAATACAATGAACACAATATTTTGAGTACTGTAGATCTTCTGGTTTCTATGACAATGAAACTCGATTTACAAAGGTAAAATCAGAAGATATCTCGAAGATTTATCAAATAAGAACAAAGGAATGTTCTTCAAAATTAAACACTGGGACTTAGAATATTTTTGCTTGAGTGTTTGAAAATACCAGAGTGCGAGAGAGCTTGTGAATGTTGAGAGTACGTAAAATCACCGAGAGCTTCTTCATTTGAAATATTCAACTATTTATACTCTTCAACCTCAACGGTCAATAAATGTAGCCAGTAGATACAAACCCTTTTGCATATCTTCACGTATCACCGCAGTTAATGCTCCATTAATGCTATGCAAAAGGTAATCTTCGCTTGTCAGAGCTTAATTGACTTATATACCAAAGCGGGTAAACATCGTATCAATCACTCTGCGCACTTTGCAACTTTACTCAAAATAGCTCTGATCTTGTCTCCTTAATTCAAATTGTCTAACAGGCTTTTATACAATCAAATCGTGACTGTTGATTTCTCTCAATAATCAACTGATAATATCTGAAGACATCTGAAGCTCACATCTGTTGAAGCACTGAAGTCTGAAAACTGCTTTCTTTCCCTTTTCGAAATTTCCCTTTGTGAATAGCTACAAGATATATCTCTTTACGCATATAGCTGTCACATCTGAAAATATACCCCTTTTTGTACTTTATAAAAGTAATGCTCTCTGTCAGATCTGAAATCTTTTAATCTTTACCAATATGTCCCCCTTTTTGTACAGTCGTGAATCTGCCAGATCTGAGTAATCGTTACTGAAAAATCTGAAGCGTAGCCTCGGTACTGATATAACCCGAATACCCAAATCCGATCGATTCTCATCTGAACTGATACTGAAAAATAACATCTGAAATACTCTGAATAAAATATGTTCATATCTGAGTCTGTTCTCATCTGATATGCTCGGATCTGAAATAATCATCCGAATCTCTCTGTCAGATCTGAAATCTTTTAATCTTTACCATATGTCCCCCTTTTGTACAGTCGTGAATCTGCCAGATCTGAGTAATCGTTACTGAAAAATCTGAAGCGTAGCCTCGGTACTGATATAACCCGAATACCCAAATCCGATCGATTCTCATCTGAACTGATACTGAAAAATAACATCTGAAATACTCTGAATAAAATATGTTCATATCTGAGTCTGTTCTCATCTGATATGCTCGGATCTGAAATAAATCATCCGAATAACATGATTTGTTACCATAGCCTCTGAATCAAATCTGAAACCTCTGATCTGAATTCCTCAACCCGATAACCGAAATACTTGACCCGATATCTGAGATAACTCGAATACCCAAATCTGGGTTGCTCTTATTTGATTTGTTCAGTTCTGATCTAAATCCGAATATACTGTTCCCAAATCTCTCGATCTGAATACCTATCCCGATATCTGAGATCTGAAAAACTTATCTCGATAACATGACTTCCAGGTCTGAGATACTTAACTTCTCTTCCGTGAATACTCAACATCCAGATCTTATTCTTAATTTCAGTTCTTAACCTTGTTTTCGTTATCACCAAAACTTATTAGTTTTTATCTCAACATATGTCAGCGTTTTCTTTTGCTAATCATGTGCAAGGGGATCTCTAAATAGAGCCCCCACGTTAGATAGTATTATCTCAATCCCAGAAAGAAAGAAATATATATATATATATTTATATATATATTGTGAGGTGATTGAGTTTCTGAGAAATTATTTTCTTGATTATACTCAGGTTTCGTACACTCGTCGTAAATTTTTCCCAATAAAATATTTGCAGTAGCTCCGTGTACAAAGCCTAATTTTTGGATGAACCACGTAAAATCGTGGTGTTCTTGTTGATTATTTTTATTCTGCAATTTTATCATTTTATCCGTCATAATTGACATCGCACCGATATAATACCTCAGCAGAATTATATAAAGAAATTGAAGAAATCGAAAAAAGTAAGAGTTTTTTTATCTAATTTTAAATGTATATAATTTTTGTTAATCTGACATGAACTGTAACACTTTTTACAGCTGCAAATGCAACTCAAGATCGTGTCAAAAATTCATTTCCAGCCTCCATTTTGGTCTGACTTGGAAAGTAACAAAAAAGACTATATTTTTATTTTCCGATTCCAACTCTGGATTATAACTTTGAATTCAGTTTAAGTTTTGCAGGTTTTTTAGATGGTAAATGAAGGTAAATACTATCTTTTTCTTAGTTCAATTAACTTATTCTTTTATCATATTTTTTATGAAATGTCATTACCATCGATACTACATAATTGATACCTTTTTACTCAAACCACCATAAACCATATTTGACATTGGTCCAATATATTCAACACTGAGTATACACCAGATGACTAGATGAACCAGAAACATAGGAATGGTTATATAATTGAACCCGAACATATTGTGACATATTTCGTTTAACTCAGTCTGCACAATTCAGCTTCCCTTACTCGATGAAAATATAGCACTAGCTACAATTCCACTGATATCAAGGGAATCGGTTAGCCTACCTCAATTGACACTGGTGAAGTGTCAGTAATATAAATTGATGATTGTTCGTTTTCCTATACAGATGTGTGCCTGATTAATATATTAAATATTATCCGATGTTGTTTCATTTCAATATTCGAGGACGATTTCACCTGCAATAGAGATGAGAAAATTGTCAGTACTCACGATGATATCGGATGCAAGTATAATTGGCATGGATAGCTACAGTAAGTTAGTAACTTGGTAGCTAGATTCAAACAATTTTCGGTAAGCAATTATTGGTATCATCATTTTTATTTATTTGCTCTTGTTAAGTTTGTTAAAGGATGGCAATATACCAAATTCAATATTAATAATTCCTATTTTGATGAACTACACAAAAAATTCATAAAAATTTTACCCTCTTTTGGTTTCATTTCCCCATAAAAAAGCAGAACAACCAATTTATTTGCATTCTCTTCCGCAGATACGTTCTTTGCGATTTCACTTCTCTCAACTTCATTTAAGTCAAGCAGTGGCTCCTTTGTTAATATCTAGACTAGGGCTGTAAACGAATCGAACCTGTTCGCGAACTTTTCGAACCTATTCGAGAAGATATTCGATTCGAATTCGAATTTTTCGAACTCTAGCCGAACTCGAACCGAGCCGAACTATTTCACGAATCGAACTCGAGCCGGAATTATTTTGTTCGATTATAATAAATAAATATATTTAAGTTCTATATCGAAGTCGAGCTCGAATTATTCGAATCGAACTCGAACTCGAGCTCTCTATCGAATCGAATTCGAGCCGCAAATGACAAAAAATCGAACTTCGAATCGAGTTTCGAATAGGCGAACTCGAACTCGAACTCGAACTCGAATACTAAATTTTTCTTAAAGTTCGGCTCGGTTCGATTCGTTTACAGCCCTAATCTAGACTGTTTTTGTGCATGCCTTTCATTTTATCCAATTGATAGAAAATCAATTTAATTTGCTCTTTTGATGATTACAGGGGAACGAGACGGAAATCATCAGCAGCAGCTACGGCGATCACGCCCGTGTGAATGTTTTACCCTCTGGAATTCAATGTTTCCAAATTCCAGCTCATTTCATCATTTGTTAGCAAGAGGGACCGTGGAGGTAGAAGAACGGTCCAACATATTTTTATTTGGAAGTGTAATACTATTACGATTGGGGTTGTGGAACAACATTCTTGTAACTATTTACTTCAGACCTTTATGGAATTGCTCGTCTCGTGCATGACAATATAGATATGATAATCACATGTTTTAAATGATGAGAACCTACTGATCTGTATCTCAATCAGGGCTTATATCTCAAACAACATAATTATATCTACAAAATTGATGTTTTCTTATATATACAAAATTAATACTAAACCGTCCAAAGATCTCGGTGGCGATGAGCAAGAGGGATTTGGGATGGACCAGATATATTAGGTGATAAGAGTAGTAGTAGGTAAGGAAATTTCTACTCTACAAAATAATGAAATAGCTATACTCAAAACTGATTACCTCTCCTACTAGTAGTACGTGACAAACAAAAGGTGCATTAATTTCTCAGCCGAGGTACTACATGGCATATTGTTTCTGCACTAAAAAATGATTAAAAAGAAAAAGGCCTTTTAAGTAATGGAACATAAACCTTGATGATGAAATCATTCGCATGCCAATACTAAAGCAGCAACTTTCTTCAATGATTCACATGCAATTCTTAGATCAGATTCCGTATGAGCAGCAGACACATACATCCTAATTCCAGCAGGTAATTTGCATTTGTCAACTGTGGATCTTTTTGAAGTTGTCAAAAAAATGGAGTAGTCCTTCAATAACTGTGAACACATTGAATAACCAATCATGTAACCTCAGAACCATGTTATCCATCCATCCATGTGAGAAGTTGACACCACTTACGTGATCGCAAATATCTTGAAGCACTTGTAGATCCGCCTTTAAGGATCCTGCCGACTTTTTGAGCTTAAGAAAAACAATGGGTGATCGTGGATCGCTTGTTATTTCAAGTCCTTGTATCTCTTTCATCCCTGGATTTTACATGATGTTACAAAGGGAAAGTGGAACTTGTTTTCCCCGAGTTCAATATCAGTTAGATGCAACCGAGTTGATCAGAAAATTGGAGAATAGCCAAATGATCCATGAGAGAAGAAGTACAAACCTTCATGTAGAATAGCTACATTTTCCTTCAGTTTAGTGAGAAGATTTGGACTTTCTTCCAAGATATCGATGGCGGTTATAGCAGCACTTGCCAGATAAGGAGGCAAGGAGGCAGAAAATACATAGCCAGAACTACTGAGACGCTGCCAAAAGGAGTATAACATTGATATTAGAGAATGATGAGCGGCACAACATGCAGAAAAATATTGTGAATAAGAATGTTAAAGTATAAAGTTATTGTTCACTCATGAAACATAATTTTTGAAAGAAGCCGTTTCAAACTTGGCATTAGAACCATGGCCATAAGCTCGATAACACAAGTTATAGAACCCATACATAATTCGTTAAGTAGGGCTTGTATGCTCATTATCAGACCTTTATTAATGTCTGAACAACATGCGCAAATCTTGATATTGACTCCGGGGGCACATACTATCCATTCTACGGCATATACATGAGAGTTTATCAAAATAAAAAGACATTGTTGAGTCACTTCAATGAGCATAAGCTAATGGGAACGAGGTTCCAATAGTAGAATGCAATGAGATGGACATCGACAGTTTTCGCTTCTCAGTCATGACAAGGTCTTTGGGAACCAGTGGAAGTTATGATCTTATTACCCCCAACTCATATCCCGTTGTCTCAACATGCACCGATGAGACTATTGAAGAGAGTTATACTATTTATCTTAAGAATAAGGGATTAAATTTAGCAGCAACTATGTTTGTACCCACACAATGGACTCCAAACAAACCTGATGATCGATAACTCGGGCACTCCCGGTACAAAATCCTCCTTCAGTAGCCAATGCATGCCCCATTGCAGCAGTGACAATATCTACCTTCTCAATCTACCAAAAAAGATCATGATAAAACTAAATAGATATATTTATAACTTGTAGACGAATGGAGGAGGATACTTACTGGAACTCTGCAATGTTCAGTTAGGCCTCTACCAGAACTTCCAAGAACACCAACAGAATTGCTTTCATCTAGGATTACACGGAATCTATATTTCTCCTTCAGCTTGATGATCTCATCCAATGGAGCGATTTGACCAGAATTCTGGAAGCGGCACATGATTGGTCAGGAATAAACTTTTCAGAATTCAACTTCATTTCCAAAATAGAATTGAGGTCCAAGACTTCACATGGAATACAAACACAGAACTTTATAGGTTTGGCACAGTCCCAGTTTTGCAAGTTAAACGTGAGATCTAAGGGACAATATTGAGTGTAGAGGCATCCAAGACTTCACATGGAATACAAACACAGAACTTTATAGGTTTGGCACAGTCCCAGTTTTGCAAGTTAAACGTGAGATCT
Organism: Dorcoceras hygrometricum; assembly: GCA_001598015.1. Taxonomy (NCBI): domain Eukaryota; kingdom Viridiplantae; phylum Streptophyta; class Magnoliopsida; order Lamiales; family Gesneriaceae; genus Dorcoceras; species Dorcoceras hygrometricum. Next base: position 229,097 of record KQ999308.1, on the reverse strand, counting down.
AAGGGACAATATTGAGTGTAGAGGCAAATCCGTTCCCATTGGTGGATCCCCAAAAATCATTCAGTGCAGGTAATTGTTGAAACCACCAAATTTATAATAGAAACAGATGAACAAAAATATACGTATTATTGAATTGTAGTGAAATAGACCGAGAGATAAAAACTGTACAAGAGGAAGACTCTTCTCTTCTGGCCTAATGTTAGGGACGTAAATCATGCAACACAATCAAAATCAAACAAGAATAAAGCTGCCAAAATCAAGGATGTGCTATATCAAAGGTTCACTCATGGGAAGTTCAGAAAATAAGGAGCAGATTAATAGGATTTGATGTTCGTTCCTTTTTAAAAACACAACTATCACAGATTTCTTGCTAAGCAATTGAATGTGTTTCTTGTATTTAAAGGTTGGTCGGTTGAAGGAATAAAGCATTCTACTTCCCAAAAGAATACATTACTAAACCTTGAGATCGTGAGCTTCTCTCGAGAACGAGCCTTGATTGCGAAATAGGTAGACAAGGCAGAAAAACCCATAAACAAATCTCAGAGTTGAACGACCAACCCGTCCATCGACCCATTACTCGATCCTTTACGAAAGACCATAACACCTAAGCTAGTAACTTCTCTCAAAACAAAATAACCAAATGAATCCTAATTACCCTCTCCTCACATCGTATTCATTTTCCCATATCTAGATCTTCCAAGGGTTTGGGCCTGCATCACTTGAACTGCATTGGTATAGAGCCCTAGGCTCACCATGGTAAAATCCATATTATGTCCGTAACAGCAATAGTAAGATTAGAGCCTCTAGATTGTTCATAAAGCTTTGCATGCTTTAGGAAATCCTCCGCTCCGGCATTTTCACAAGGCATTATTCATATGTGAGTAAAAATTCACACGGGCTGTGTTTGAACTCAGTTCATATAAGTAAAATGCCAAGGTTTTTGCACTCAAACATTTAGTTTCAAAGGAAAAAGGAAGGATATAATTTACGAAGAGATTTATGGGAGATATGCATAAGTTCGTGCATTTATTTCATATAATTTCACGTCACTTCACTAAGTTGCAAAGGTGATACAACCTGGGGTTAGTTTGTCAAAAAGGAAATACAATGCCTTACGAATTTCTAAATATTCTTCATATTTTCCTCTTGTAAATAACTGGTTCAACAAAAAAGAAATGGTACTTTTGCAAATTAATATAGCATAAACCAAACTATAAATAGTCATAAACTAGAAAAACTTAATACAATTCAATAGCTGCATAGCTCTCACCACATCCGAAAAGGAATAAAAAGAGAAATCAAGGAAACGAAATAACATAATGCTGAAATTTCAGTTAGAAGAGATACCTGATATATTGCTTCTACAACGATATACCGCCTAAGCTTCTCAGCTCGTTTGTTGTCATGGGTAACCTTTTCCAAAATACTCTGTAAGGACTTCATATCATTATGCTTGAAAAAAATTATAGTACTTCTAGAGAGGTGAAGGCCATTTTGTATCCCCCAGTGGACTCCCTCATCACTGCAAGATAATCCAACCACATCCACCAAAAAAAGAAAGTTTGTCATGAATCACAAGAATCACTACAGAATCCAATGCTTAGGTATTTATATACACACTTAGATCTCTAATACAATCAGCTCATACATGTATATGTCACAGCAGTAAAATAAAGATTCAGTCACACAAGAAAGAGGAATACATAATAAATCCAATCATATGATGAAGGTGATGTCTCACATGATGATTAAATTTAATACTTTCATAGTAATGGGAAAAAAATATAATGCTTCCTTAACAGATAATTGCATGTTCTGGAACATGAATAAAATCCACATGGAATATAGCATGCTTATGTTAGAAAGAGGTATGCGGACTAAAAATATTATGTCAGAAGTGAATTTGAAAAGCAAGGTGGAGTATACCGCCAAAGATGAAAAAAGATTCATGATTGTACCTATGAGAAGGTTGGTTCCCACCATTGGTATTAGGCAAATAGAGCAAAAAACAAAAGTTACCAGAATCAAAACGAGAGAAGGGTTTGACCATGTTCAGATTAAGAGTCTCCCACTCGTGCTAAATGATATCAGATTGCTTAAGAGTTTCATACAATTAAATATCTTGAACCCAACTAAATTTTTCAGGAATTTCCAGAAATACATCATCTGGAACTGTACAAGAAATGAACCACAAGTATTTTGGAAGAACTCACACGACAACAATATCACCCTTCTTACAAAATGCTGGAATTGTACTAAACATTGTGGAGAGCCCATAGGAATAAAGTATAGAGTCGGTGGTTCCAAGAAACTTTGCTATTCTGGCCTCACAATCAAGGTGGACATCTGCATCAATTAAATATATCAACCACGATGATATTGTGAGCAAAATTAAGGAGAAATACATGATAAAGTAATGATGCAAGAGCTTCAGTATATCACAACATCAGATCCTACCAATTGTCCCATAAAATCCACGAGGACCACAAGAACCAACACCGTATTTTTCCAGCGCTTTGGTACATGATTCCTGCTTCGAAACAATGCTGTCATTGAAAACCAAGTAAAGCAACAAAGTAAAAGATAAACCAGAGGAGAATGTTTACTTTCTTGTGAAAAGAGGAATCTATTTCTTACTTGTAGCTTTTTATGCCCTAAAAAGCCCAGGAAATTTGCCGAAGTGAAATTAACAACTTCTTTACCGTTGATAACAGTATGTGGTCCAGCAGCACTGGATAATGTAAATAATGAGATAATACAAAATTTAAAAGAGATACGGACTTCACAATATAATTCTTCATTTGATGAAGAGTAAAAAAAATCAGCCAACACAAAGGAGAGACATCGTCACTTCTAATACTATATCAAAGTAATCTAATGTCAGACACTATAATGATATGTAGTGAAAATTCTTGTCATTACAGAAATCATTCATCTATTCTCATTTCTCATCATTTTTTTAAGTACCAATATCTTGTTTCAGGGAAACAAAGTATGACTGAACTATCCTAAACTGCAAAACTCCAGAAATTGGAAACTCATCCATTGACTTATTTTACAAATCAGCCAAAAGTGCCCCTTACAGAAAATGAACTTGAGAAACAATACAAGATGAAAAAAATCTCACCTTTCCAATACCGGGGGTTCATACTTCATCTCTTTAGTAACAGAAGGAATTAGGGGTTCTGGGACCCATTCATCGCATAACTCATCTATTTCCTGAAATCATTGTGCACCCATGTGTATCAGTGTCATGTTGAATGACAATAAACAAGATGTTGTAAAGGAAATTACATTACGATGGCAACTATTGGGTTGAAAGCCTAAAACAAGATGGTCCTAAACACCATTGAGCAACCATGTATTTTTACAAATCCGGAATCATGTGACATGAAGAGATCTCATTGCAAAGCTAATTCAATAATTTTGCCTTACATCCTTGGCGGTCATTTAAAATGAGAAATAGCTATATTCATCCATATTTTTTTGGTGGCAGAATTAGGAAACCATAAGTAAAAAGACAAGTCTCGTGCCAGTTGCAATGTTAGAAGCTCGAAAGACAGAAGAATTTTGCTTAACCAGCACCACTTTCCCAGAATTGAAAGCTGTTAAAACATTAATCAAATTTCCTAGAATTGAAAGCCGTAAAATCCTTGATTAAAACTGGCTTATCAGGACATATGCATAAAGAGCAAATAATAGAACTCGGACCGAGCACACATACTGGCCTGTCAACAGAATTTCTTTCATAAATGATGATGTGATCTTCTTCGAGCAGTTTATTAAATATATATTAGGACAAAAAGGGCAAAAAGCCCTATCATGTGACAAAATTGCAGTAATTTATACAATAACATTCTTCCAACAAAATTAAGGATGAGGTTATAATGAATCATAGTATTGATTGCAGCGTTGTCAATGAAGGTGGAGCTGGTAATGATGGCATTATGAAAATCTCAATGAAGGTTATATGAATCATAGTATTAGTTGCAGCGCTGTCAATTAAGACTTGTCAGTTCATGTCCATTGGTTAAACCTTACATCAACATGAAGGATCGTTTGAATAAAGGAAAAAGGAGGAAGATAATAATTCAGAATGTGAAACACAAACCTTCTTCGTCAATGGTCTTTTAGGTGGTTTATAACTTTTCTGGGATAGAAGAAAGAGAATTACAACCAAGAGAAGACCTTCCACGAACAGATGGCCTAGAGAAACATAAAAACATGAGAAAATTCACATAATATATAAACAAAAAACTACACACTTTTAAAGTAATAACAAACCTCCAATTGGAACTCCAAAGATAACAGCTCGAGAAGAAGGTGCGCCAAGAACCAGAGTCACCCAATCTGAAAATGACTTCACCATGCGTTCAAAGGATGTCAACATTGTATCCATTGACTCTGGTTGGAATTCACACAAAGGATTACACCACGTATCGGAGCCAGAATGAGCTAGTACACTTTAATTTGTAACACTGAAAACTTTTGCCACTGTTTTGAATGGAGGATGTATCCTCATGAGCTGGAACAAACAAGTACTAAATCAAACACTACAAAAAAATAGTCCCACTCCAGAAAGAACTATGACATTCACGATTGCATCTACAAATAAGACAAAATAACAGAAAATGTCTTCATGTGAAAGATTGGTGTAAATATTTCATGATTAAGCCCCCAGTTGGACCCAACTAAAGTAAAGGTAGACTCACGAAGGGAGAGGCTCAAAGATCTTTCTACGAAATTTCTCCAGTAAATGCTTGTTCCTAAAAAAAATCATACAAAACCATCTCCCACAAAAAAATTACGACTCTTTGTATTAGGATAGATTTCGAATCATACCAAAATTAAAACCATTCTGACGCCGACCATATAATTGTAACCCGTCATTCTTCAAGTGCACATCCAATCAAATACACTCGATCCACAAATTTGATAGAAAAAACAGGCATAACAATCAAAATCCGGAAAACGAAACAACATCCTAAAACAAACCGCTGGCAGAATCCATTTAGCTCATGTAAAATTGTCACCAGGAGATAATAAGCAGAATAGAGAGATAGAACAACACGGGGAGTGGGCCGGTAGGCCAAGTTAGAGTGTACACGAAAAACACAAGAGCTTCGAATTCATTCATTCCATAGCTTCAAAAAATTAATAAAATGACTTCTCCAATTCCAAAAAAATCTACATATGATCATCATATTACACTCCCTCGAATCTTGAGGCCCAATTCACATACCTCCAAAGGCACGACACATTCCACCATATCAATCGTTATCGCGGACAGAAATAGGATCCAACATAAATTGAAGCGAAACATGTTCCAAAATAAGGGGATTCGATTCCAAAACCATCATTATTGTAAAACGTGGGTTAAAAGGGGCTATATAAATCAATCAGCAACTTAAATTGAAAACAAATATTACTATCTTATAACAACAACGCGACACATCTGAATTTAGAAGAACTACAAAAAAAAGTACAAATTGATCGTACCTGCAGCACAGAGTGAACGAGAGAGGTAGTCCGTAGAATTGACGATAATCTAACGTGATCGTGAAATAAGCTCAATTTGATTTTATTTTATTTTTTTAGAAAGGTTACCCATGAACTAACTATTCAGCTACAAACCATGAACTGTATAAATTTTAAAACGAAGATAAATGCTAGTACATAGGTAGTGCTGGTAGATAGGATTTGATTTATATAATATATCGATCATCAAAGTATTCATATGAGAATCGAACGATAATCTTACATCACCCCACCCCAAATTTTAACAACTCACATGTAGGGCTCAATTTAATTCAATTAGGTAAAGTGGTTGTGGAATCACAACGGACAGTTCAATCAATGGAAGGGGGGCGGTTCTTTTACAATTTACCACTTGATGATAAATCTAATTTATCATCGATCGGTTTTAAAAGAGGTCACTTTGTAACTTAAAATAACAACTTTTAAAATGGAAAAAGGCAAAAAAAAAAACGATACACGTTTCTATTCCAGACGTCCCACAAAAGCCACAAGTCATAAAGATAGTTGACTTCTTCATTTCCCTTCACTTGAATCTAAACCCACGTCTACGAAAACTGTAACGACCACATTTTTCGAATAGCAATTATAATAAATTGAAGGTTCGAATTGAATGATACCCAACATTTGTACTAGGTTAAAAGACAACTAACCAAATACTTTTGGGTTAAATTGTGAAATTATAGAAATTTCAGATTTCGAACTTTAAAACAGTTCAGAACTTATAAACTGTGCGGAATTCAAACAAATAATTATGAATTTATTTCGCTCGGTTTGCAAAGACTTCATATGAGATATCTTATACAATTTCTGTACGAACGGAAGGAAAATTCAGATCACAAGTTCACGATTGTAAGGAAAACAGCTCAAGACTTATATGATATACGAAAACTGGACCTTGCAAAATAATTCGTTCAGTTTATAGAGAATTGTATATGATATAACTGATACAAATTCAATATGAACTTCACTAACTCAAAACTGAACTGAACAAAAACTATTAATTCTGGCTAGCGCGAAACACATGTTCCACGTAAACACCATCGATCTGATCCAGCTCGCACCAACCAGCAACCTTTAACCTGATCACCTGCACTTAGAAAAACTAGTGAGCTTAGAGGCTCAGCGAGCAAATCTGGAAATAAAGAAGGCAGGCAGTACATGCATGAAAATAAATTTTATTGTGAACTGAAAACTGAGCAAGCATAAACTGAACATGCTTGAAACCTTTAAAACATTTAAACTGCAAGCTGTAAACTCTAAACTGTAAAAATTAATCTGTAAAGGAAAAACTTTAAAATATATCTTTCTCAAATACCTAGTTATATAACAACCCACGGTATTCCTCATTTTCTCTCGTGAAGTGTGAACGAAAGCTTTCTTTAGGTCCTCTATTCTCTTGATCAATTTTAACTGGTTCCAGGTGGAGCGCGACCCAACTTCTGTCATTGTCCACACGCCCTAATCTTTGACTCTGTTGGCAGGGCACTCCGGTCCGTCGACCGATTATCACACATCCTCTGTTAGCAGGGCACTCCGATCCGTGGACCGGTTTATCACATACCCTCTATTTGTAGGGCACTCCGATCCGTCGACCGATTACCACATACCCTCTGTTGACCGTCTGATATTCGTCACAAATCACAAAACTTTTGAAATATACTTCCTTTAAACTTTCTGTAAATCTTTCTTTCTTTTCTGTAAACTGCTTTCCTCTGATCCATTTGGGATCGCATTCTTATACGATTTGCTAAACTCTTTTTGTTGTTCGAAAGATACTGGGAGTTCACCGGAGTTCAATTGAAGAAGAAGAGCTGAATCAGCTCAGGATGTAGAAACGAATAACGAACAATAGAGCTCTAAGTTGATGAACTATCTCTTGAAATTTGGTATAACTTCGAACAAATTAGAGTTCTACCTTCGAATCAAAGCTAAAGAAACGAAGAATAAACTTGAATCATTGTATCAGTCCGGAGTGAACCTAAGCTGAATCAGCTCGGAGTACAATAGAACGCGAGCGTACTGGCTCAGAATAGAAAATCAGCTCTGGGCTGTTTGGTCAACTCAGATTAGGAGAAGTCAACACAACTTAAATGAATAGACTGGATTACGATGTTCAAATAAAGTCAACTCAGATCGGACAATGAAATCAGATCACGGGCGGACTGGGTTACAATGGTCAAACAAAGTCAACTCAGATTGGCTCGGAGTAGAAATGACAAATTGTGACTGAAAATCAGATCGCGACTTAAAACCAGCTCGGGAAAAGAAACAGATCGCGAACTTAGTTCAATAGTGACTAACAGCTTAGAAGATTTCCTTAGTTTGAAGCAAATGAAATATCTAAGAAAACATCTGGAAACAAAAACACGTAAGCTGCTTGTAAGCTTCTTGCTAACATCCCAAAATTTTCAAGACGAAAGAAGAAACTTTCTCAAACATCGTAAAACATTTTCTAACAAACTTTTCTGAATCAAAACTCTATCAAACCAATATTTTCTCAAGAAATCATCTTTAACTCAACTCTGTGTTTGAAAAACTTCAAAAACATTTCTCAAACCTTTAAAACTAGCACATACAGACAAGAAGGAATTCAATATATGTTTTTCAAAATATAACAAGAAACATAGTTTACTTGTCTTAACAACGACGATGATTAGCAGATATTATCTGGCCTGAACATCGAACAAACACGATCGTCCCTTTGAAAAGCTTTTAAAACTTCGGTCGGTTTTATTTTTGTTTTACAGAGAGCACCGCTTTCTCAAAAGGTCTTCCTCTACGTGAAGTTTTCGTGAATGAAGATGAGAGGTTCTTGTGCAGGTATTTAAAATCACAAATCCAAGTTAATAAAATATTTTGTTAAAATGCTACTGATAACAGTGCTACCTTGCTTTTAAAACAAATAAAATGCAGACCGGACCGATTGGTTAATGAAACGAATCAGGCTTGCTTTGATCGATCGGACAACTCTGGCAACCGTGCCCTAAACTGAAACAGATCAGTACAGATAAAAGTTGATTGGAAATTAAAATTACAAATAGATCCCTCAAAACTTTTTATCTTTACATTTGTGAATTATGGATTTCTGGGCGTTACAAAAACCCAACCAAAAATCAAAATCATCGCCGACCGAAGCTTCTTCGAGATTTCAATATGGTGAAGGTTAAAGGAACCCAAGTTGTGGAGATTGAACTACAAGAAAGAAAAGTCGGGAATAACCATGTGATATGTACAACAACCTAAAATCTTCGAGTTTATGTTATTGCTTTTGAAATTTCATGAGTCGGGTTGTGTATTGAGTGATTGGAATGAGTCGTTAGAGTATTGTGTGTTTCATGTTAGTGTGGGTCGAGACTGGTGTTGGTCGAGAATTGTGTGGTTCGTGTGAATGTGGGTCGAGAATCTCAAACCTGGTGTGTGGTTCGTGTGTGGTGTGGGTGGGTCGAGACTGGTGTGGTTTGTGTGTATTGTGGGTCGAGAGTCTCAAGACTGGTATAGGTGGGTCGAGACTGGTGTGGTTCGTGTATACTGTGGGTTGAGAGTCTCGAGACTGGTGTGGTTCGTGTGTAGTGTGGGTCGAGAGTCTCGATACTTGTGTTGTCGAGTATGGTGTTGGTCGAGATGTTGTGGGTCGAGTAATGGCATTGGTCGAGTATTGTGTTGTTCGTGTCTATTGTGGGTCGAGACTAGTGTGGATCGAGTCTAGGCGTAGTGGTTTTCCTAAAAAAGAACGTAAACCCTTGATTTTGTGTCGAGTGTCTAATATGTGGGTCGAGTGTGTAATCTGTTCATCGATTTTTATATTCTGCTCAAGTTTCTCATCTATGGGTCGAGTCATGATTGTATGGGTCGAGCCTAGGTGATATGGGTCGAGTTGTACCAAGACTCCACAGAATTCGACCCATATTGATAGACTCGACCCAAACTCTATCAGAATGTGACCCAGATAAAAATCTTGACCCATATGAACAATACTCGATCCATATGAAATTATTCGACCCACTTTGTCTTCCTAATTTTCTATTCTGTCTTGTAGATTTTTTTTTTCCAACAAAACTTGAGAATGATCAAGTGTTTGAAGGCAAAATAACTTTGGGTCGCAATACGCTGAAGCTTGTGAAAGAATTCTTTATTTTTGAATGAAAATGATCTGCAACGAACGGTGTCAAGACGGGCAGTCCAGTAATCTGATTAGATTTGCCACATATTATCTTAACTCGAACCAATTTTTATGGTTCTTGATTAGCAGGTAGGTCATTGACTATGGGACCGAATTGAAACGCTCGTACTTTTAAAAGGAAAAACGTAGGATTCTTTTTCCAAAATGCTATATAAGTCAGAAAATTCAAATTTAAATAATTCATAAAGGTTAATCCAATCAGTCACCATCAGAACATCAAACCATGAAACGGTAAAAACTCAAATAAATACTCGTAAAAATATTTTCCTAAAAGAATAAAAATTTTATAAATCATAAAAATGTTCTAATCTGTGGAGAACGTGTGTCCATCGATAAGCGTCTTCTCACCGCGATCGGGCCCTCACCAACCAGCATCGCCTATACATCCTCACATGCATCGATGAAATCTAGTGAGCCTAAAGGCCCACAAGTAAACTCCGAAAATAGCAAATAATATATAATACATGCACATGTAATAAAATATTATTTAACATAAACTCATTTTTTTAACTCTTCAAATGAAAAGGTCGCAAAACAAAATCCTTCAAAAATCTCATTAACTTTAACGCAACCCATTTTCAAACAAGAAGATTTGTCATCAATTAAAATATTTCAGTCAATATCCTTAACCTCAAAATAAACCATTTACCTCAAAAAATATTTTAATCATTACTCAATTTATTTTATGAAGCGTGGCTCAGAAATTTCGAACCCGTCATCAGTCAAGTAGCTTAAATAAACTCATATGGATCAATTAATTTGGCTGGACACCCCGATCCGAAGGCCGACATTCACACGCCCATAATCAGTAAAGTTGGCGGGGCATCCCGACCTATCGATCGACATCCACACGCCCGTAATAATTTTGCGGGGCACCCGGACCCGTCGGTCGAATCAACACGCTCATAATATCAGTCATAACTTTGCCACAAATCATTTAAGTCCACAAAACCTTTTTCCTCATAAACAATTTTTCCCCAAAATAGTTTTCCTCGATTAACCTCAATAAGATAACTTTTCAAAAGTACACATGAAATTTCGGCAACACAATAAAACCTCCCCAAATAATAATATAAAAAATGAAATCCTTCTTCACAGCACTTAAGGAAAGTTTTTTTTTTAACAACTCATGGCTTCCCCATTGCAGGACCCAACTTGGCCTCTTGATCAAAAATTTTAAAAGACATGTGTAGCCCTTAAATTCCTACAACTAAGGCTTTACTTTCCACCCCCAGTAGCCACCTCCCACAAGAATTTTTTTTTTTTTAGAAAACAAAAAACTTACAGCCATCAAGGAATTTTTTTTTTCCAGGCACACGCACGGTTTCCACAAAGATGAAGAATAAGTTTTTTTTAAGGCACATGCACAAAGAATGAAGGAAAAGAGGCGTGTCGCTGTTAGGACTCTCTCACACTACCAGACTGAAAGAATTGGCTGCAAAACATGAAATGGGTTGGCACAACACACATCCAATGACTGCCATCCATCTCTAACATTTAACAAAAGGTCGGCTCCGTAAATTCACCGTCGTATCCCCATAAATGTAGAAAACAGCAGGGAAGATGGTTATGCAAACACGGCCGGAAATATATGAAGTCTCTCACATATAGCCAAACATATACGCTGAAATCTGTTACACTCGCATGCCATGAAGTATGGAGATCGGCCATATGCATACATAATTTTTTTTGAAAACTTTTCATACACAAAACAGGACTAGGACTCTGAACCCCAAAACATGCTTAAGGTAATATGATTTTTGCTGCTGTATCGAGAAATATAATTCAACTTGCACAGCCGAACAGAAAAAAAGGAACCTTCATGCATATTATGAAGTCATCGTGCAGAAAAGGACAGGATTTACTTGCCTCAAACAAAGGTGATCGAAAGACGATTTCCGACGATGGCAACACCACCAGCGAAAGTGAAAAGTTCATCCTTCCAATACCAAGGTGTCGGCTGCCGCTCAAGCTCACCGAACAGTGGCCCTCTTTCTTGTTTTTTGTGAATACTAGGGGTAGGGTTTAGGAAGATAACCCTTAAATTTAAAATTTTAGGCTTTAAAAACGCTATTTAAAATTGAGATTCAAAAAGTGTTAAACAATTTAAAATTAATTTACCAACTCTTCATATGCCCATAAAATTTTAAAAGTGCTAATATTAAGAGAAAGTTTACGATTAATTCTTACTTCATTTATGTTAAATCTTATGTTGTTTTCTTTTCGCCTATGCTGAGTAAATTGCTATTACGAGACTTTATCTGGTGGGCCACTAAGCTCACTAGCTTCATGATTGCAGGTGAGGAGGTTTAGCGTGAGCTGGCTGGTGTGAACTGAAGTAGACTGGGAGATTGTTTATCGATGGACCTATGTTTCCGCGCTGTTTAAGATCGCATCTCTTTTGTTTAGTTGATCATTAAGCAAACATGTTGTTATGTATTTCTGTATTAGACTTTATTCTGATTAATGATTTCCAGCATGAATGAGATCAGCTCACACGATTCTTATCAGCTTCTTAGCATCACAATTCTCATTCTGTTACAATGCGCGATCTGAATTATTTTTAAAATTGGAAACCATCCCTAATTATTTCCAGCATGAATGAGCTCGGCTCACATGATTCTTATCAGCTTCTTAACATCACAATTCTCATTCTGTTTTACAAGGCGCGATCTAAATTATTTTCTAAAATTGCAAACCATTCCTGAATCGTATGTTTTGTTCGAATCCGAAAATTTGAAAAAAAGTTGTACGTACATTCCTTCGTACTTTCGAGATTAAATATTAAATTGGTGGACTAGAGCGCCACAGGTCATGTAGAGGTTTTTGAGTTTGGCCCGGTTTGCAGCAACAGACATTTCTTTTGAGATTATCCTCAACACTTTGTTCCCTAAGCAAAGAATCAAGACGCTCCTTCCTTTCTTTCTCTGTTAGTGTGGGTGATAGTTTCTTTTCACCCTCAAGGGCTTTCTTCAATCCTTGATGTACCAGAAATGCACGCATCTTCGGTCTCCATAATCTAAGATCGTTCCCTGTAAACTTCTCGGTATCGAATTGAGGACCACATCATCGTTATTCCTCGGATCGAAAGTCAAAGCTCTAATACCAGTTGTAAATCTTGTTCACCAAAGGTGTAGGCAACCACTGGTGCAATGTGATCGTATGCATGTAATATATATGAACATATCAAGTGATGGTTGCATACACCTATGGTGAACAAGATTTGCAACTGGTATCACTGGTGCAATGTGATCAGATGCATGTAATATATATGAACATATCAAGTGATGATGCAAAGAAGAATGAATGAATGAATGAATGCGAGAAAGGAAATGCAAAGCAGAATTCTAGAGAGAGTTCTTGGTTCTTATTGGATTCAAGTAAGTCTGGCACAGCAAAAAAATATAGGAGGTTGCACGCCAACATATTAATGATGTTTTGTTTAGATGCTTTTCTGATTATTGAAAGCATGAATCAAGCGAGAATTGGGAAATTCTTCTCTAGATAGGAGATAGACAATATTAGCAAATAATATGATATTCGAAAACAGATTTTGCGGTCTCTATGTTTAATTACTTGGAACGAATTAAGACAGATAATGTATTATTCATTCTTATTACATAGAAGAGTTTTCTTGAACCTTCAAAAATTTGAGTTCCAACTAATTTTAATTTGAGCATTATTACTAGAAAACTAGAATGGAAACAAATTCCCAGTGGAGGAAGAGGAATCAAATATTTTATTTGTATGTTGGGAATGAAATCTAGTGCAATCTTCATTTATAGGTCAACATTACGAAGTTCACATCTTTTGCTTGTACACAATGTAGTAAAATTACTTCCACGGCTTAGCCTTCACATAGAACAACCCAACTTTATTTCAAATAATATAAATAGAAGCACAAATGCATGACAAATCACTACAAGAAAATTGGTAATTGACGACAACGACTTTACACTAGAACAGTTGTCTTTTGATTTTTTACAACGGTTTTAATGAATATAGCACAACGGATGAAGCCACTTTATCGGTTGTCCCAGTCCTTTTTTCTTGTAGTGATTATAGAACATCAATGAAGCCAATTAGCATCAACATTAATTTGCGATCACATTTGCAGGCCACTCGATCCAAGCAACTTAGTAAGGCCAAAAGTAATACCCATAGCCATCCACCCTCCCACAAGAACCCTCATACAAGACCTTACTACCTTAGTCCGCCCCAAAACCGCTCCAACGCCACCGAACCCTATGAGAGCCACCGTGGTGGCACCCACCACCACCCAGAGCCTCACTATGTGATCTCCTATGAATGCAGCCCCGAGCAATGGAAAAACAGCACCCGAAGAAAACGCCAGGGCGGATGCCATGGCGGCCTGGAAAGGATTCGGAAGATTTTCTTTATCTTCATCACTCAGAAAACCATTATTTCCTTCCGTTCTCCTTTCTCTTTTCATCTGGGCCACTTCAATATCTAGCTGGGAATATACGGAGACGAATTCCCCGATCGCCATGCTACAAGCACCGGCAAAGAGCCCTGCAAAGCCGGTGAGGATCATGGCTTTTACGTCCGTCTTAACCGCGCCAACTCCCATCATCAACGATGCAATGGATACTAACCCATCGTTTGCTCCAAGAACAGCAGCTCGAAGCCATTGTGCCCTTTGTGAGAAGTCAGATTCCTCTATAGATTCGTGGAGATTAATGTTGCATGGGTTTTGATGATCTGCATTGTCTTTAGGGATCGTGATTTGGACTTGGTTTTCCGCAGCCATGATCACTGAAAAAGATGCTTGGTTTATGATTTTGTTTTGTTCAAGTTTTATTGTTGGGGATACAAAGATTGCATGGTTGTTGGGGAAATATATAGGGGGGAAAAGGGAATTTTGAAGTGGTGCTAGAAAAAATATTATTAGTTGTGTGCAGAGCACAAGCCTAGGGTTTTTTAATTATATCCTATAACTAAAGTATGTAATCTTGTGGAGCGACTTTAGGTGGAGGCAAGATTTCACTTAAAAACATAAGGATTTGGCCTAGTTTGACTCGAAACTTTTATATCAAAGTTCAAGATTCAAAATGTCGGTATAAACAAATTCTCATACTCTACGTCAATGATTTATAGTTCATCTGATATCAACAAATCAAAGTTTATGATAAGGTCTCGGATTCGAGACTCAGATATAATGAGATATGAGACTCAAATGTAACAAATTTATAATCCCATGAGTTATGATGGGGAGTTCACTTTATCAGTCAAATGTATAGGTTTGGGAGATTGACTGTATATTTAGGAAAATTATTTGTCATTTAACATAATTTTCCCGTTTGGAGGTGAAGATATAGTTCATCCACACATCTGGGCAATGTTACCTTATTTCATGTCCAGATACAATTAAACTTATATTATGTAAAAGTTATATACTAGAACTTAAAGAACGAAAGAGAAGTGGATTGCTGGTGGGGAAAGCACTTGATAGGCAATGGAATGATATAGAAATTGGTATAATATATAAAAAAATAAGGAGTGTGTTGTCCACACAAAAAGTGTTAAGAAATGGGACTTAATTTATTTGAGGGAGTGTGCATTACACACAAAACCCACAAGCTTCCAGTATCTTTTCAATTCCACTCAACCAAATCAAAAGTAGTTTATTTCGTTATTTAGGTCACCTAAATGGACTGGTCTCTTTACGTATATATATTTTGAAAAAATATGAGGTTATAACTATTATTCCCTGGTCAGATTCGGTGTATATCCAGCACACTCACACGCACACAAAAAGATTACTGGTGCAACTTTGACATGAATCAGGATAGAACAGTGAGGACGAGAGTGGCACTACATGTTGGTCCAGGCGACGCACATCG
The DNA here is from genome assembly GCA_001598015.1 of Dorcoceras hygrometricum. NCBI lineage: Eukaryota > Viridiplantae > Streptophyta > Magnoliopsida > Lamiales > Gesneriaceae > Dorcoceras > Dorcoceras hygrometricum. The sequence continues at coordinate 213,515 of KQ999308.1, read as the reverse complement.
AGATAAAAATATTAAATTAAAGAATAAAAATGGACACCGAAATTTTTACGTGGAAAACCCCTAAAAATTATTAAGGTCAAAACCACGGACAAGATTAAAAATACCACTAGATTATTTTGAGAATTTACACCATCTCACTGTATTTCCAAATAGACACACGTTTTCTTACTACAGGAGAAATCTATCTCACAAATATTACAGAACACAATACAATGTATATATTTATATATTTATATATATATATATATATAATGAGAGAAGTAAGAATTGTGGGTATTTTGGGATGCTCTTCTGGTGATATGATAGAGCTCATCTCGTGGTCTGAATGCAGCAAGCAAATTCACAAATGAATTTGCTTTCCAATCCATGTGCTCCTATGACTCCTCCAATGTGCATTTAATGTCACATGTCACTACCAACATTTCTCCCACTTGGAGATTTGATTGAGAATCAAACACATCTCTACACATCCTTTCAATATTTACATACCATGCTGCTTATGTTTCTGTCAGGTCACATGAGGATCTACATTACTCGAACTTTTCTGTATTCATTGGCTTGGTCAAATAATCAGTCATTTATCTTTTATATGGATCTTCTGTATACCACACTTTCTTCCTCTATTATATCTCACACAAAGTGAATTTTTATACTCCAATGTGTTTAGTTTTGGAATGAAAGGCTAGATTTCTTGCAATATACAGGGCACTCTGACTGTCAAAAATAAAGTAATTATCTCTTGTTTGTGCCCAAGTTCCTCCAACAACCTTTGAATCCATATAACCTCTTTGCAAGCTTGAGTAGCTACCATTTATTCTCTTGCGTTGTAGATAAATCCACCACTGTATGTAGTTTGGAGACCCAGCTTACTGTACCTCCTGAAAGTATAAATACATAACCAGTAGTAGATTTTGTCTTATCAGGATCACCTGCATAATCTAAATCAACATAACCCATGAGTGTCAAATCTGATCCTCCAAAACATAATGTAGCATTTGAGGTACCCTTAATGTATCTAAGGATCCTCTTAACTGTGTTCCAATGCTCTCGTCCAGGATTTTCCATGTACCGACTAACTGCTCCCACTGCTTGTGCAATGTCCGATCCAGTACAAATCATAGCAAACATCAAACTCCCTACTGCCGATGCATACAATATTCGAGACTTCTCCATCCTATCTGCTTCATTGTTAGGACACATCTCAGAGGATAACTTGAAGTTAACAGGAAGAGGGGTTGAGATTGGCTTATTGTCTTGCATGTTGAGCAGTGCAAGAATTTCTTCAAATAATTTGCCTGGGAAAGCAAATCTTCCTGTTACTTCTGTCTTGATGAACTTGCATCCCTAAAATCTTGTTTGCTAGTACTAAGTCTTTCATATCAAATTCCCTAGCCAACTGTGTCTTCAATTCTTGGACTCGATTTTTGTTGAGGCCTGCAACCAACATGTCATCCACATACAACAGCAAAATGACATAATCATTTCCACCAGACCTCTTGAAATATGTGCAAGGGTCTGCACCGAGTCTGTTGTATCCAAGGCTCGTGATATATGAATCATATCTCTTGTACCAACACGTTGGAGCCTGTTTGAGACCGTACAGAGATTTCTTTAACCTGCAAACCAAGTCTCTTTGCCTATTTCAGCAAAACCTTCTAGCTGGAGCATATAGATTTCTTCTTCAAGGTCGCCTGAAGAAAAGCCATTTTCACATCCAGTTGTTCTAGATGTAGGACAAACACCGCACACAATGCTAACATGACCCTGACTATATTGAGTCGAACCACAGGAGAAAATATCTCGTTTGAGTCAATGCCTTCTTTCTGAGCATACCCTTTCACTACTAATCTGCCACGATACCGCTCCACTTGGTTATTGCCATCACGCTTGATCTTATAGACCCATCTATTTCCGATGGCTTTCCTCCCTCGTGGTAGGGTAAGAAGATCTCAAGTTTGATTCCTGTCTAAAGCCTCCAATTCTTCTTGAATTGCTATCATCCACAAGGAAATCATCCAAGCTTTGAGTGGCCTCTTGGAAGCTCGATGGCTCACCATCCTTTGTTAGTAGACAGTATGCAATATTGCTTTCAGTGGCATAATCTGAAATCCAACCTAGAGGTATTCTCTCTCGAGTTGACTGCCTCACTTTGGAAACATCTGACTCAACAGGTTTTGTTCCTCGTGCTCTGGTGTTGCTTCACAAGAAGTTTGATCTTCGTTCATCTTATTTTCCACTTGAATTATAGTAGTTCCTGATTGTGTGTCTTTGTCTCCCTTCATTTTATCTTCCTCGAAGATAGCATCTCTGCTGATGATAAGCTTATGGGCAGTAGGATCCCATAAGCGAAATCCTTTGCTCCATCAGCATAGCCCAAGAAGATACACTTTCTGGATTTAGAATCCAACTTTGATATTTCTTGTTCGTTGCACAAAATGTACACAGGACTTCTAAATGTATGCACCGGAGAATAATCTGTTGGCTTTCCGATCCATACCTCCATTTGAGTTTTCAAATCAATCGCTACTGACGGAGATCCATTGATAACATAACAAGCAATTTTTACTGCTTCTGCACATAATGACTTGACTAGACCCGCAGTACTTAGCATAGCTCTTGTTCTATTCAACAAGGTTCTGTTCATCCATTCTGTCACTCCATTTTCTTGAGGCGTATAGGCCGTCGAGAATTGTCTTTCGCTGCCCTCATGTTGGCAAAATGCATCAAACTCATCACTGGTATATTCTCCTCCATTGTCATTCCTCAAACACTTGATTTTCTTATCAGAATCAAGTTCAATCCGTGCTTTGAATACGTAGAAGACTTCAAAAAGATCTGATTTCTTCTTGATTGGATACACTCAACATCTCCTAGAGAAATCGTCAATGAACGAGACAAAATATCTCGCTCCTCCTAGAGATACGACCGGTGCTTGACAAGCATCTGAATGAATCAGCTCCAAGGTGCTTTTACTTTTGGCTGTAGAAGTGCCAAACTTTAATCTGTGTTGTTTACTGGTAACACAATGCTCACAAAAGGGTAAGGTCACTTTGGTAAGCCCCGGCAACAGCTTTCGTTCAGAGAGAATTTTCAATCCCCGTTCTGACATATGCCCAAGCTTTCTATGCCATAACACCGATAATTCTTCTCCAGAACCACTTGATGCAATAGCTAGCTCTGCTTCTTTGTGTGTTTGTCCCAAAAGAACATACAGATTTGCCTCTACATTTTCCTCCTTCATCACCACAAGCGCGCAGTTCACGACTTTCATGATCCCACTTTCATTACGGGTTTTACAGTCGACATCATCCAATTGTCCCAAGGACAACAGATTCTGAAGTAGAAGTTCCGTAAGGATATTGTTGGTGATGTTGATGATAAGTCGATCATATAAATCTGGTAGGCTCTGATGTAGAAGCTCCGCACGTTCCTTTTCCTCTATTATATGCCCCATTGAGGTGAGCTATGTGAGGACTGTGATTAACCAAGATAATGACATAGAAAATATTGATGTGACATTGAAGAATAGCTGATAGATCTAGCGTTATATAATATTCTTGTTAATAGACTATGACACTAAAATTTGACAAGGATATTCTACTCGGTAATAAAATAAAAAAAGGGAAATTTCCAAATTCGTCTTTTCTGTTTTTTATATTATTTAATTTTTCAAAGTTGCACATAAATAGACATTTAATTTCACCTTTTATATTGTCGTTGGTCCTATTTTCTTGGACATTGAAGACTTGTTACATTAATATATTGTTAATAGACTACAAGATAGGCCAAAATAGTTGAATGACTAAAACTAAGAAATTAGATAGTGGAAACAAAAAAATAGGACACTTTAAAACCAAAATGATTATTTTCCAAAATTATAATATCAAAATGATTATTTTCCAAAATTATAGTTAGAAACTATAACAGTGAATGGTCAATAAATAAGTAATTATTGTTATATATGACAGCAAAGGGATGTGTTGTCAAATGCATTCAATGCATTTGACAGTCGTTGCTTTCTTCTTCATTGCAAGCTTCTTTCATTGGGAGCTTTATAAATAGAGTCCCACAAGTTCAGAAATATATATCCCCAAAGTATGGTAAAAATTTCATATTTCTATCTCGAGGTGCCTCCTCAGACCAACAAGTGATATCAGATCCTGGTAAAACTTTCTTAAAATTCTGAGTATGCTCCATGGGTTGCAGTTGTCACTGAACTTGCACATCAGAAAATATTTTTTTTCAAACTTTTTATTAAGGCAGGATAATATTGTTGGAAATTGAAGATTCAAGTAATTTTAATGAAATAACGTTGCTTGGCTGCTACTGAGATAGACAGAGGGACGTGACAAACAATAAAAAATGGAATGAGGTGAATGGTACTGCTATTTCCAATATATACTTGGCAGTAGCAGATGGAGATTTGTCAAGTATCGCTGAAATAAAATCGTCAAAGTTGTTTGGAATATTCTAATAAAAATGTATGAGGTCAAGTCACTTCACAACAAAATTTTCCTAAAGAGAAAGTTGTATACTATTCGGATGGTGAAATTCTCTTCGACTGTTAGAGTAGATGCCCAACTAGCCAACTTGTGGCGCGTGGGTTCATAGACTCTTGTATATGACAATCTTTATATATGATATTTGCACTTTATTTATATGGCATTCTTTACTTTCATTGTGTGTATGATGATTTACAATTGCGTTGAGTAAAGACCTAGAATGCACTAAAGTGTATGTTAGATGTGATAGTGGGTATGACGGCTATCATGAAACACATCTAATAGTCACTGTGTATTCTGAACATGTTCCTAGTCGATTGGGCCGTCAAAATGAGGATAAGGCCGCCCGAGTTCGAGACTAGTATCTGCGATGCGAAGTACCATGTTTCATTGGTAGGGAACATTGTGATGTTCAGAGCATGCAGATAGATAGTGACCTGGTGATCTATCGAACTACCCTCGTTCGGACTTTCCAAGTGGTTACCATTTGTCGAGTGGATAAGTCCGAGGTCTTGGTTGTACTGACTAGTCCTCACGACTCGAAACGTCATTGAGACTCTACATGATAGGCGTCTCACTTTGACCCGTTTGTCGACTCACTTGGGGTCATAAGGCGTCGGGATTGGGTGAGACCCCGATGCATGTAGGAGTCGATGCATCGTTGTCGAGGATTCACCGCTCGCAGACATGCGGGGATATCCTATGCTATCTGAGGGGATAATAGTGTATAAATCTCTGGCCAGAGTACTAGAAGTGTTTTAGGTAAATGTGTTTATGTAATGCCCAGAATCATTAAGAAGAAAATTAGGGGAGTAATTTCGACATTCAAGAATTTGATAAAGCTTGATTATGAGCTCGGATTTCTTCTGGAAGTATTGGATGAATCAAGACCTGTGTATTGATTAAATCGCAAGGTGTGAGAACCAGTTGAAGTAACCAGGCAAAGCGATGTGAGAAGATCAGCAGCAGGTTACTGTAGCTCGTGACTGGTGGAAATTTGGAATTCAGTTGAAGCGTTATTGTTGACTTCAGCTGGAAGCGAATGCGTGAATAGAAGGGTCAGTGAGAGAGCGCCACGTGTTAGTCACTGTTACACACGGGAAATCAGCAGCAAGAGTTTCATACGCATCTGCTGGTTTCGATATATACCTGTTGGTTGGTAGTGTATCGACTGGATGACGTAGGTGCGACGTCGTCGTTTTGATAGTAAACGCAAACCAGTCGAGGGGAACTTAGTTCCAGCTAAGAGAATAGACGACAGCGTTTTGACTTATGACTATGAGCCTTGATACGTCGTCGTTTAGCAACCAGACGAGAGATTGGAAATCAGTCGAGAGAGTTTGGTATCTGCTGATTATTCAGTCGAGGGATCAAATGCGACACCGTTTTGATTATAAACAGGAGAGGTTGATACGATACCGTTTCGATTAATGTTGCGAAATCAGCTGTTAAAATAGAAGTACGACCAGCTGCTGGTTCTTTTAAGTGAAGTAGCACCAGCTGATGACATGTAACGACGTCGTTGAGATTAGTTATAACGACATCGTTTTGAGCTTTGGAGTGTTACGACTGAATTTATGTTGCGACTGGATTCCTGTAGTTGCGACTGGTTATTACAACAGCTGATTATTGCGTCTGCTAA